>CM031238.1:251735496-251840496 GCA_018340775.1 Taxus wallichiana var. yunnanensis | reverse complement strand
GGAATTGCTTTACTTCTCTCACAACAATCTTTTTAATTCCTCTATCATTCATCAATATCCTTACCATTTGAATGTCACCCCACAATGCATATCTAAAGCTTCTATTTTGGTGCAATATAAGAGGATGTTGGAAAAGGTAATAGAGTTTGGTTTTGCACCAACAAAATGCATTCACTTATAATTATGATATTCCATAAAAAAAGATATCATATAATTTCATTTGGTCAAACACTTGGTGTGCCTATACTAAAGCTTCCATTTGGACATTTAAAAGTTTCTAAAGCCTTTTCACAACATTTTACATACATATCAAATGGGGCGCATGCAACTACAACATCCAACACAAAAACACTTCTATTATGCTTCAATGGACGTTCATACCCCATTGAAAATATTTTTATTAGCCAAAAAAATGTGATCTCATTGGGTTGAATATTTGTTCATTGAATTTGGTTGAATTACACCATAAGTCCACATTTCTTTCAAGCATTTTATCAAATAGTTAACACGCCAAGTGCATGATTCCACATATTAAGTACATATCATCATAACACTTGTAAATATAACATCCGACAAAATTCCTTTCTCCATTATGCTTTGGTGTATTTCCATACCTTATTTCAAATCTCCTATGTTAACATAGGATGAGAGCGTCCTAACAAAGGAGAACTAACTAGGTGGAAACCTTTTGGTTGGATTTAATGGAACAAAAAAATATTCTTTGTTGACGCTCAAGTATTTTTAAATCTCTCACGACAATTTGTTTTTTGAATGGATGGAATTGCTTTACATATCTCAACAATTTTCTTCATAACAATATTTTTAATTCCTTTATCCTTCATCAATATAATTACCATTTAAATGTCACCTCGCAATGCATACTTCTAAATATATTTATGATAGAATAACATAAGTTTCAAACTCATACCATTGAAAATTTTATAACTCCCATCCGCGAAATTTGCATGACAACATGACAATGAAACAAAAATGAAACTAACATGGTCGTGGTATGTTCCATGAGACCACAACCTTTGAGGTGTTTTTCTAATTGACCACAATTTTCATACCTTTCTATTGATTAGGGAATTTGTAACTGTATATAAAGAATACACTACCATTGTGCTTTGATGGTTTCACATGGCCTACTCTAAAGCTTCTATTTTGCATTGAAAAATGTTTTAGAGTTTGGTTTTACACCAACAAAATTTATATTCCATAAAAATGCATATTCACTTATAAGTATGATATTCCATAAAAATGTGTCATGTTATTTTAATTGGTCAAACACTTGGTGTGCATACACCAAATATTCCATTTTGGAATTTAAAAGTTTCCAAGACCATTTCACAACATTTTAGATACATGTCAAATAGGCCACCTACAACTAAAACATCCAACAAAAGATGCTTCCTATTATTCCTCGATGGATGTCCATACCCCACTACAAAGATGTATTTTTCCATGACAAATGTGAGATAACCGATTTGAATATATACTCATTGAATTTTGTTGAATTGCAGTCCATAAGACCACATTTCTTTCAAGCATTTTGTCTACTAGTTCACATGCCAAGTGCATGATTCCGCATTTAATATGCATATCACCATAAAGCACTTACAACTACAACATATGACAAAATTCCTTTCTCCATTATGCTTTGGTGTATTTCCATAACTTATTTCAAATCTCCTATGTTAACATAGGATGAAAGTATCGTAACAAAGGTGAACTAACCGGGTTGGACACATGTTGGTTGTGTTTGGTGAAACAACAATAATTCTTTTTAGGATGCTCAACTATTATATAATCTCTCACAATAATTTTTGTTTGAATTGATGGAATTTTTTTACGTCTCTCACAACAATTTGCTTCGACACAATATTTATAATTCTTCCATACTTCATCAATATCCTTACTATTTGAACGCCACCCCATAATGCATACTTCTACATAGTTTTTAACGAGAATAACATAAGTTACAACCTCATACCATTGAAAAATTTACAATCCTCATCTCACAAAATTGCATGGAAGCATGGAAATAAAATAAATAAAGCTAACATAGCTAGGGCATGTTCCATGAGACAATAAATATTTGAGGTTTTTTTTTAACCATAATTTTCATACATGGTTAATTATTAGGAACTTATGAACTACATTTGACAAAAAAATTCTATCATTATATTTTGTTTGTTATATATGGCCTACTCTAAAGCTTCCATTTTGGTGCAAGATAAGAGGATGTTGGAAAAGGTTGCAGAGTTTGGTTTTACACCAATGAAATGCATTCACTTATAAGTATGATATTCCATAAAAATATATCATGTTATTTCATTTGGTCAAACATTTTGTGTGCATACACTAAAGCTTCTATTTGGGAATTTAAAATTTTCCAAGGCCTTTTCACAACATTTACATACATATCAAATGGGGCACCTGTAACTACAACATCCAAAAAATACTTCTTATTATGCCTCGATGGATTTCCATACCCCATTGTAAAGATATTATTTTGCCACGGAAAATATGAGCTAATCGAGTTGAATATTTGTTCATTCAATTGGTTGAATTGCAATCCATAAGACCACATTTATTTCAAGAATTTTTTCAAACAATTCACATGTCAAATTCATCATTCTGCATTTTTATACATATCAAAGCATATCACTTGCAATTATAACATCTAACAAAATTCATTTCTCCATTATGTTTTGATGTATTTTCATGCCTTATTTCAAATCTCTTAAGTTAACATAAGATGAGATCGTCCTAACAAAGATGAACTAATAAGGTTGGACACCTTTTGGTTACATTTGATGAAATAATAACAATACTTTTTGAGTATGCTTGAGTCTTTTATAATCTCCGACAAAAATTTGTTTTTTGAATTGATGGAATTGATTTACATCTCTCATAACAATTTTCTTTACAACAATCTTTTTAACTCGTCCATTCTTCATCAATCTACTTACCATTTGAATTTCACCCCACAATACATAATTCTACATATATGTTTGATAGAATAACATAAGTGGCAACCTCATGCCATTGAAACAATTATAGCCCTCATCCATCAAACTTTCATGGCAACATGGTAATAAAACAATAATGAAGCTAACATGGTTAGGGTATGTTACATGAGAAACTCTTTGAGGTGTTTTTCGACCACAAATTTCATACATGTCTATTAATTAGGGCACTTGCAACTACATCTGATAAAAATATGCTACCATTATGCTTTGAAGGTTTTCCATGGCCTACTCTAAGGCTTCCATTTTGGTGCAAGACATGAGGATGTTGGAAAAGGTTACAAATTTTGGTTTTACACCAATGAAATACATTCACTTATAAGTATTATATTCCATGAAATTATATTGCGTTCTTTCATTTGGTCAAACACTTGGTGTACATACACTAAAGCTTATGTTTGGGCATTTAAAAGTTTCTAAGGTTTTTTCAAAACATTTTACATACATATCAAATGGGGAACCTGCAATACGACATAAAAACGCTTCATATTACGCCTCGATGGATATCCATACCCCATTAAAAATATTATATTTTTCAATGGAAAATGTGAGCCAATTGGGTTGAATATCTATTCATTGAATTTGGTTGAATTACAATCTATAAGACCACATTTCTTTCAAGCATTTTGTTGAATAATTCACATGCCAAGTTCATGATTCCACATTTGACATACATATCACCATAACACTTGTATCTATAACATCTGATAAAAATCATTTCTCCGTTATGTTTTGGTGTATTTTAATACCTTATGTCAAATCTCCTATGTCAACATAAGATGAGAGCATCCTAACGAATGTGAACTGACCAAGTTAGACACCTTCTCGGTTAGATTTGGTTAAACAACAACAATACTTTGTGAGGATGATTAAGTATTTTATAATCTTTCACAACCATTTATTTTTTAATTGATGGAATTGATTTACATCTCTCACTAAAATTTAATTCACGACAATATTTTTAATTACTATATCCTTTATAAATATCCTTACCATTTAAACGTCACCCAACAATGCATAATTCTACATAGATGTTTTGACAAAATAACATAAGTTTCAACATCATGCCATTGATTAATTTAAAACACTCATCCATAAAACTTGTATGACAACATGGTAATAAAAAAATGAAATTAACATGGTGACAGTATGCTCCACGAGACCACAACTCTTTTAGATGTTTTATCTACCACACTTTTCATACATGTTTATTGATTAGGGCACTTTCAACTACATATGATAAAAATATGATCTCATTATGATTTGATGGTTTTCCATGGCCTACTTTAAAGATGCCATGTTAGTGCAAGTTAAGAGTGTTGGAAAAATTGTCACCACTCCCTGTGGGATTTGTTACATGGACTAACCGCCTCCCATGGATTCATTAACTCTAGTGCTTGTATCAGAAATTGACGGGTCAACCTTTTGGTTTAATGGCAATCACTTCCAACAATTGGTATCAGAGCGAAAGGTCACGGGTTTGAATCCCCTTGGGTAACAATGAGGGGGATTTTGTTGGAAAAATTGATAGTGCTCCCCATGGGATTCATAACATGGACTAACCGCCTCCCATGGATTCATTAACTTTATCACTTGTATTGGAAATTGACGTGCCGACCTTTTGGTTTAACGAACCACTTCCAACAAAAATGATGTTTGAAAAGGTTACGAGTTTGGTTTTACACCAACCAAATGCATTCACATATAAGTATAATATTCCATAAAAAGATATCATGTTCATTCATTTGATCAAACACTTGGTGTGCATGTACTAAAGCTTCCCTTTGGGCGGTGTAAAGGTTTCCAAGGCCTTTTCATAACATTTTACATACATTTTAAAAGACAATTCATTTCCATGTGGTTCTAGCAAGAAGAAAAAAAGAGGGTACTTGAACATGAGTGGTTATTAACTATTTAAAGCATATCTATAACTTACTCATGAGATAGAGGTTTTGTCAACCAATATGAACACTTTTATCAACTCACTGAATAACATAATTCTATAGATCATATTGAGAGGCTTGGAAGATAAAGAGGATTCTAGAAAACTTGAACATATCTCCATGTGTAATCTAGTTCTAACCATATTTTAGGTAATGAACTACCCATAACAATTGGTTTTTTCCTTTAAATGTTAAATCCAAAGACAACGTGAAATGTAAATAGGCATTCCATGGTTTTCTTGACCACTTCATCTTCCTTCGAGATATTGAGGAAATTGGATTCATTTTCAACATGGCCATTAATAAGTTGAGATTAAGGGTAATTGGGAAGAGATATTCCCTTCAAAATTCCTTTAAAATCTTTAAGTTAAGTTCCTAAGGCCCATTCCAAGAGTGCTCATGGATTTTTTAGTCCTAAAAGTCCATTATATGTGTGTTTTATGCCTTGAATTGGTTCCAAAACCTCATTATGAGTGGGTCTACCATGTAAAACTTTATTGCATACATTTATAATGCTCTTACACTTCATACACTTTATGTGATAAAAATTGATAGTGAAATTTGATTTTATTGTTAAATTTGTAACCTTACGAAAAATTCTTGAACTTTAGGGAAAATAGTTTAAAATTACATTTATTATTTTATGTAATGTCAATATTTTTTAATATTACATAAATTGTTTTAAATCTTGACATTTATTTTTTGTTTTGTATCTTATGTAGTTATTTAATAGGTTTCTTAGCTAAATTTAGAAAAATCTTGAAATCGCTAAAAATTTATGGTGGGGTTCTCGAGGTTTTGATTATACTACCATTGAGGGTGATATTAATCATGAGAACTAAGGGATGAGAGATGAGGGCAAAGAAATATGAGGACCTAGATGTTTGTGGTCAACATTGAATATTATGACTTTATATTGTGGATATTGACCCTAATATTTTATGGGGTCAATCATGACTCTAACTATTTTGTATTATAATATTATTATGTCTTTCAAGTAATTATTGAGTGGTTTGATTATAATATTTAATTTATCATTGTTTCCTTAATTTTTTTCATTTTGTATTCAATGTCTTTTATATTTTTGTGTGTAATGAACCAATACAATTTTCCACTTTAACAAAAAAAAAAAAATTGTGTGTGTGTGTGTGTGTGTGTGTGTGTGTGTGTGTGTGTGTGTGTGTGTGTGTGTGTGTGTGTGCGTGTTGTGTGTGTGTGTGTGTTGTTAAAATTGACATTAACATAACATTTTATAACTAAAATTGTATAATATAATAATAAAATTAAATAAAATCAAGATCGAAAATTTAGACATAAATAATGGCAAAATAAAGTTATTTTTTTAGACTAAGAAAAATGTAATTTAAGTCACATTTAGTGTCACCATTTAAGTTAGACGAAGTGTCACCATTTAAGTCACAACTAGTGTCAAAATCTATGTCGCAATTTAATTAGATGTAGTATCGTAATTTAAGTCACAACTAACCTTGTAATTCAAGTTGATGTAGTGTCACAATTTAATTGAATATCATAGTCACAATTAAAGGCTGATTTTAAGTCACATGGAGCGTTGCTTTTTAAGTCATAGAAAAGTTCTATGTAAATATCCTTATTAAGTCATAAATTTAGTCAACTAAAGTCGTGACTTACATCATTGATTAAGTGGCATTTTAAGTCACCATAATTTCCCATTTGAAGACACCCTAACATCCCATTTGAAGACACCCTAATGTCATGATGAAGACGCAATTAAAGATGCATTTGAAGACACTCTAACATCCCTAGTTAAGACATCCAAACATCACACTAGGGTGACGTTAGGATGGGATGTTAGGATGTCTTGATGTGAGACGTTGAGGTGTATTCAATGTAACTTTCTTATTTATGTCAATCAAATTTGTAGTTTAAGTTGTCTTTAATTCATTTTCACAACTTTAAATTCATTTTAGGATGCTTAGTTACAATTGAAAAAAACCAAATTTGGTGACTTTACTAAAGTAAACTACAACTTTAATTAGTCAAAATGTTGTAGTGCATCCATGTTGTTAGGAAATAAGGGATAAAATATGCGGAATAATCCCTCACAAAATCGCAACAATAGAAACTAATATGCAGAAATTATTACAGATCTCAAATAAAATTACAGAATAAAATAACACAACACAAAGAGATAGTATTTAACGTGGTTCACCCAATTTGGGCTACGTCCACCAAGAATCACTTGCTCAGATTTTATTACAAGCCACCGCTCTCTTAATACAATACCCAGATCCATTTGGAGCTATGCTCAACAAACTCTATAGAATTCACAGCCGAATTCAAAGCACATCTGCAATGTTCTTCATACCTCTATCATATGCATAAAACCATATAAATAGACAACTGCTTAAGTAGTTTTACAAAACCGTGGGTATCAAAACCATGGGCAAAACCCGTCCCATAAACCTATGGGTCAAAAATCTCGCCCATATGAGAAGAGCACGTTTCCCGATATGTCGGGTGCATTTTTCAAGGCCAAAAAAATTTATGCCTAAAAAAATGAGGCGGGCTGCGCCCCAAACCCTCCTACTACCGGGGCCGCCCCCAACCCGGCCCCAAACCCCGACGAGGATACATGAAAAGTGTACATTACTCTTAGTGTATAGTCTTCAACACTTTCACACATGAAAACAGGCTCCACAACCTAACACATGTGTCCCTAAGTCAAAGATAATTGACTATCAACCTAATGTCACCACAATTGTAGGAATTTATACATTCCTTCATCACTTTTCTTTCATGCATGAGTGAGTAATTCAACCTTATGTGAGTGGTAGTCATGCACACTTGTCCCACTAATTCTACATGCATCTTAATTCCAAATTTATATTTCTTTGCCCTTAACCAAAACACTAGTTTTCCAAATGATGTAGGGTCATTCAATACCAAGGATGATCTTGCATTCGCTTAAGTGGTATAAAATGAATCTCCAATAAGGAAAAGGAAGGTCTTAATATCATTTTTATATTTTTTTAGAAACTATTTTTCTATTCTAAATGAAAATGTTTTTGTGCTATATTAAATGTTGAAAACATTTATATTAACTTAACATTATTATATGTAAATTAAAAAAATAGATAATAAAAGTAGATGTGGAAAACGAGTTTACATTAAAAATAATGACCTAAGGTGCAAGGATGCACCAAATTTGATGAGTTTAATAGTATGTTGTGATGTAACTATAATATGTGGTAGTAAAATAATGAAAAAAATGAAATATTTGTAACTCAAAACCCAAAACGTGAAACTTAAAACATGAAATCTAAAAACTTGAAACTTGAAATTAAAATTTTCTAAAATATTGAGTGTGAAATACACATTATTGGTTCTAAGTAGTAACACTTGAACCTAAAATGCCCAAAAACACAAATATTAGATCAATTTAAGACTTAACTATCCTATTCAAAAGCTAAAAATTGAAACCCAAATCCCAAAATCCAAACACCTAATCCTTAAAAAAAAACATATGGGGAAGACCTAGAGTTCATATAGGGGAGGAACCCCACCACTTGCGATCTTATCTATTTGGGGACTAGATTTGTTCTATTCTACAATATCTACGTCCAATGAAAAACTAACACGTGCGCCTAATTTATAATTTATCTGGATTCAATATTTGATATAAATAATCCTAATAACATAACATTTAAGCCTTAACCCCTACTAAATATTATAAGGAATCACCTAAAAAATAAAAATGTGTGTAGGTCATTTATACCACCATGAATTATATCCAATGTTTGATTGTTGACTTTGTGGTTCTCTTATATTACTATTTCACACAGTTCACTTACATAATCATTAGTTATTCATTATAGACAACCAATTTTGGTACAAGACACAAAGAAACACTAAATTTGTTACCTTATACAATGCATAAATTATTAGTTCACATTAGTCTCTTTTTTGGTATAATGTACCCTTTTACTCGATTCGACATTGCTTTTGTTACCTCCAATCTCCATTAGTCATTTTTAGGATTATTAGTAGTTTTCCTAGGATAATTATTTCACCTCTGATACTTGCATCCTCATATCCCAAAGCTTTCCCATTATTTTTGTAGAGGGATAAGATAAAAAATTGTTGATATGTTTTAATTAGGGTTGGCTTGTTCCTGGAATAACCCTAGAGGTCATTATCACCTTATCCATAGCAAGGAAAACACATGGAACACTTGGAGATTATTTCTACTTGAAATATCCACATCCTTAGGCTCTCTGAATTACAAAAGAACAACCCTCAATCATCTAACCTTATCTAAATTCAATTCATTATTTGAATTGGGTTTTCCAACTATCTTATACTAAGGGAAGGATTCATATTGTTGCATTGATTGAGCATATAGAAAGAGTGAAGGACCAACACTTAACTTGAACATGGGAATTATATCTATAAAGAACTACATAACCCTTGATTCACATTGGATATGTAGCACGTCGCCTCCTTTAAAATCTATTGGAGGGAAATGTGGGGCTATTTTAGGTTTTTTTACATTTTTAAGTGACTTATAGAATACATATTAGAATATTTATAAATCGTTGTATAGATCGTAGACATGCTTTCTTAGAGCATATCCAAGAAGAGAGTAGGTAGAATTTAGAGTTTGCATAATCAATTGCATGATATAATCAATCGCAAAATGAAACATTCAATGAATGAAATTATCCCTTCATTAAAATTGTCCTTGATGCATCGAGCCCCATCAAGTTTTCTAATCAACCAAATTCTTGTATGTTTAAGAGCCTACTATGAACATGTTGACTCTTTTATAAGAAATTTAGTTACACTTTTTAAGAAAAGGGTCTTAGTCATGCTCTTTTACACTCTTTCCTTTTCAAATCTTAATCAATTCTACCATATTTTAAAAATTATGATTTATTGTTTAACTATACTTAGGCTTGATTTTAGGGATTTACTTCTTTTTTCAATCCTTGTGTTAATTATACATAAAATAATTATAAATACGAGACAATTTCTTTTTAGTTTACACTCTTAAGCAAGTAGTGCATTTACCTCATTATGGTCACATATCAATTATATGAATATGACCCTTATGTATAACAAAAAAATTAATCGGTGACATTCTTTTTATGTTAGAGCATCATTTTTCAAATTCCAAATCGTGAATATTCATTGAACCGTGATGCATTACCAAGAAAAACAAGGCCATGATATGGAAAATCCTGCCAAAGGTAATGTTTTCTTTTTGTTGTGCTGGATGCATTCGTGTATGTTTTTTTTGCATGGGAGTTGTGTGTTGGAAAGGGGAGGGATCCATTGATTCACAAGGGAGGACATGTTGGAAGTGTTCAATTTGAGTTTGCATTGATAGGAGTTCGTGTGGACATTGGTTTTGTAATCAAATGTCAACATGAATCCACTATGGAGGTGGAGAGAAGTGTCAACATGTAGTTGGAATATACCGACAAATTTTCGTAAATCGATAAACTTTGTTTAGCGGAGGTAAAATATTACATTATAAAAATGGGAAGAGGTTACATAAATAATTTTGAAAATGCCAATGAAACTATTTTGATTGCGTCGAGGTGAATATCCATACGAGGCTAATGAAAGGCAACGTGTCATAGTCTTTGGAGAATGTCAATTGTCTAAAGTGACATGTGGCATGCAACGACCTGTATTGAAAATGCATTTGTTGTGGAAGACAATGCTGAACTCCTACTACAAACGGTGTTGGTCAATCACTGCGACTATTGTGAAATGCAAAACAGGGAGAACATTTTGGAAGCATTGTGGTTTATGTTGCAGCGTCTATGGTGCGTATGGACTTGTTACCTTTTCCCATGATGTTGGATTTACTAGCAACAAAGAATAATAATGTCTACAAATTTTAGGATGTTGTAAGCATTAAATTGAAAATAGTTTTGAAATTACATGCAAATTTAAACTGGCAAATATATGCAATCTAAGGAGTCGTATGCATATACACATTATGAGAACCTAAATTAAATTAAGTGTTTGAAACGTAATACAACTCCATTTTCAACCGACCATTACTCTATGAAATAATGAGGAATTGTGAGGATGGAAAATTGTATATAGCTAATGGATTGTTTTCTTATACCCCTGTACAACACATTGTCTAAAAAAAGAAAGTGTACATTATTTTACTATTAAGGCAAATTTTGTTTGAGCTTTCACATTATGCTAATTTTGATGACCAAATAAATGGATTAAGAAGCGGTTAAGAAGGGGAATTCATGGTTACGGTTTCGAAAGGGAGGAGACATCCCAAATCCACTTGGAATGGTGGTAATAATATATTGAAATGTGGTTATTCTTAGTGAGGCACAAGAAGCACTAGGGAATGTTTTATGCTTGGAATTTTTATTTATACCCAAATTTGTAGACTTCTCTTTTCCTAAAATTGAAAAAAAAACATGTTTCTGCGTATGGGTAAAAACATTTTTAAAAAAACCTGGTGACTGCAAAGAAAAGTTTTTGGTTCTAATTGGAATTTGGGTGTGGCATAGAGGAAATGGAGGTCATCAAATAGAGGGCACGGAAATGGAGGCCTTAATTTTTTTTGAAATTCTAAGTAGAGCAGGGTCTGATGTGAGTCATGTGACTATGGTAGCGATGCAAACAGACTTAAGATTTGAAGGACTAAAGTTTTTTTAATTAAAAAAGCTTGAGATCAGTCCACACGCCTTACTGTGATCATTCCAAGCTCACCTACGAATAGGCAGCCATGATTGGCTAACAAAACTGTAAAAAATCTGATAAGCCACAATTAGTCAATAAAGTATAAACATAAATTTCCCAAAAATGGGTCACAAATAACATCTATCATATATTCATTGCATTAGAAACTCTATAGAATCATGTAAGTGAAATGAAATACAAATGGGAAGTTAATGGAATTCGTTCTTCATAATGGCATCCATGCCTTTCACCAATCCCAACACGCAATTCACCTAATCTACGTCTTCTTTCAAACCAATGCATATGACATCAATCGAAAGTTCAAAAGCCATATTCGACTACAAACCAAGAGAACATTAAAAAAATTCAAAGGGAAATGAATAATGAAATCGGTAAGTGCCCAAATTACATAAATTTGTAAAGTTAAAGTGACAGAGAACAATAATGAACCAAAAACTATTTACCAAACAAAATAGAATTACGCAACCCAACTATAATTTTGTGTCGTGACTTGTGAACAGTAGCTTTTATCTCTAAAATAGATTTCAAATCACATTACAATTCTTTTAGTATCAAATTAAAATAGGGTCTTTTCAGTGGTGGTGGTGGAAGATAGGAAGGGGGACATGAATAGATGTTTAAAAAGGTAAGCAGGTAGGTCTCCAATTCAGGAACATATGGCACCAAAAAAATATTGCACTTAAGGGTTACAAAGGAAAAATATTAACAAGCGGACAAAAAATTCATGTCTATGTTTTCATAGCATAGACACGTACTTATAAGGAGGCCAAGATTTTCAATTATAATATTGCACATAAAACCTTAAATCCAGAAAATTAGACAGAACTCAAAATGTGCATATTCTATGTTTTGATGCCTGTACAATGATAGGTCAAGCATACCTTGCCAACTTAAGAAATTCGATATCAATATCATCCCTTCCCCTATTTGCATATCAAATATTGTGGAACTCAATGAGAAAAATTGTCAATTGAAAATGATTTTGATAGAATAATTTAGCACGAACACATAAGAGTAACAAAAGGTTGTTGTCTTATGTTTTCACAGTATACACAGAGTTGTAACGAGGTTCAGATTTTCAATTATAAGATGGCATCTGAAAGCTAAAATGGAGAAAAAAAGACCAAACCCAAAATGCACACATTGCAATTATTGAAGACTGTACACTGATAGGCCATGCATACCATGACAAAGAAAGGAATTTGATTATAGCAAGCATCCCATCCAGTATCGAGACATACAATATTATGCAATGTAATGGGAAAAATTGCTGATTGAAAATGCATTTTGACATAAGGAAATAAACCGATGTCAAGATATACATGGAAATATCTCATCCTGCCATCACCAGTGATGGCACCCAACGTTTGAAGTGGCCACATGTGAAAACCATAGAGATACATTGGACGATCCATGTTTCGATTAGGAAGCCATGTCAAATTTGAACATTGTCCATGATAGTGAAGTCAGTCTGAATGTTTTGGTTGTCAGCTACATGGTCAAATAGAGAGAGCAAAGTCTCAAAGTGCTCAATGATACCGGTTTTAAGTTTGATAGATGTGTATCGGAAATGAAGCAACACAGCGAAGGAATCAAACAAACAATCGCCGACCCCGTATTTGAAAGCATAGTCCCGAAAAGGTCAAACCTATGCAACACATTGTCTATGCATTCTATGACGTAATTCGATAATGTATATTGCTCTACGTCCACAGGTGTGGTTGACATGGATGTTTTTTTGCGTTTGATTTGTTTTTTTGTCTTACAAAAAAAGGTTTCTTGAGCACAACATAGAAGAAAAGACTAATGTTTATACCTTGTCCAATAGAACATGAGCAATCCAAACAAGTAGCAACGAAATATCTCTCGTTCTCTGATTTTGCTTTTGTCGCGAACCTGCAATGTACATAATAGACATCATGCATTTAGTCAATATTATGAATGGAAGTAAGCAGGAAAAGAAACTGTGTCTATAAGATAAAGCAAGTAGCGCAATGAAATATGAAAGAAAGAGCACATTGTAAAAAATAGAAGGGCAGGTAGATATAGGAAGGAGACCCATTTGGTCTTTTGGTATATTTAATTTATAAGCAAATTGATTTGAATTCAAATTGAACATTACCTACTCAGCAAGCAACTTTAGCATCAAAAGTTAGAAAATTACAAGCCAAACCGATAGAATTACCAATGTTATCAGCTAAAAATTAAACTGTAGAGAGTGAAAATAAAAATTAGTAAGGAATCTCACTGAACTAGATGCGAAATGGGTAAGCAAATCACAAGGCCACGATTTTGAAATCTGTAAATAAGATTGTGTATTTCTTATGAAGGCTAGATGAGTTGTTTGCAATGACATCTTAAAGATCTACTCGAAGAGGAAAAGCAACTCTTTCAGAAGGTGGGAAAAGATGTGAAAATAGTTGTGGCTTCATGTTTAATTTGCTAAAGACATAAAACATAAAATGTTGTAAATCCAAGTCCAGTTGCACTTCTTGTCCATTCCCAATCCAAAATGGGAATCCAGTAGCATGGACTTGATTGCAGGTCTACGAAAACAGGGGGAAAATAATAGTATTTAAGGTACACGAGGGGGATTCTTGAAGTTAAAATTGTATAAGTAGAAGTCTCTTAATAGAAAAAAGGGACATAAGAGCTTGACATCAATACCATGGACGTAACAAGATATTGGCATGAGCAGCTTGCATTTGATCTTCTTGCCAATAAGCTCCTTTTGAGGTTCATAATTGGTTTTTAACATTATGTTCTCCACCAGTATCAATTTTGAAAATTTGGTAAAACAACACAAAACTTTTCTCTGTTTCAAGACACTTGCTCTCAATTTTGGGTTAATAAGTCCATAAGCATCTGTCAAAACAACTAAATTTGTGAATCTTTGTAGAAAAATCCAAATGGGTATTGTTGACAAGAAAATATATTTTGGTTGGTAATGATGGCCTGCAATTGTTTGGATGATATCAGTCCTTAAGATACTCTCATTTTTGCAAATATGCATGCTCTGAGGAAAACCCCAAGCCTGAGGACATGGGCGGCCCTGTGGAAGGTAGCTAATGAACAAGTTGGTTTTGTGTTTCACTTTCCGATCCTCTATGGATTCAATTTGTCCGCTGCATTCTGTCAAACAGTTCACGTACCTTCTATATGCCTCAGCATATAGCATATATATCTACGAAAGTGCTTTCAACTACAAATGAATTTCAATTATGCTTTAATGAATGTCCAATATCTTACAAACACAGAAAGTTTTCCATCAAAATTTAGAAAATCGCTAGCCAAACCCAGAGAACTAGCAAAACTATCAGGCAAACATTAAACTTCAACGAGTGAAAATAAAAATCAGTCACATAAGCTGGCAAGCCGAGATGAGATATTGCTTGTGTTGTTATATGAGGGCCTTCCCTTTGCCTTCGACCTGCGTTATGGGATTAATTCTACAAAATGTTATTACAATCATCCATTTTAGAAAATTATAATTCAAGTCTTTTTACAAAACTTTATGGACTAGACTATACCAGGGCAAGATCAATGAGAATGGTGCCAAGACCGGAGCAATATATTTTTGTGACGGAAGATGAGATGTTGTTGCATTGTTCACATATGCTTTGCCCATCGACAATAAACCTACCGGCTATATACAAAAGAATCTTTAAAATATCAACGAAAATCTCAGAGTTCCAGGCACGAAGGCACTGAAATATGCGGTGAAGGAGAGTAAATGATGTGCAAAGAAAATGCTAAAAGAATCCTAAAGCAGAAAACACATATTCCTGGCAAACGAAATTGAAAAGAGTTTCACCTTGTTGTTTTTGAAGTTGGTCTATCTCCAGGCAGAAGATGAAAATGGCAGAGAAACAAGATAATTTGAAAGCATGGAACATTTCCTTCCTCGAGCCACACAAAACCAACTCTGCATAATACATAGTAAACACATTAAATGCTTCACAAGAAATGTATTCAATGAGCAACAACCCATCCTTTTTCCCTCCACAGTGATAAATAAAGGGAACAACCAATACAAATTTGCCACAATTACAAAATCAAAACTTCAAACTTTAGTATAGCACCATTTAAATACAAACATCACAATCTGATTAGAAGCAATGCAAATATGTAATTGCTATTGTGAAAACAATATCCTAGCCTTCGGCGAGAATGATAAAGAATAAATTAATGGACATATAGTCCTCACAACGAGAATAAAACTTCAACTACTATGTCTAATTCCTAATATCGGAAAAAAACACCTAATTCATCTTATATACATTACTATTTCAACCATGGAAAAAAATATTGTTTTGTTAGATACCCATAAATGGATGTCTTGTAAACACTAAAGTGTGGTGCTATTTAAGGAGATTCATTACTTTTATGACCGTACACTTTAAGTGGGAAATGGACACGCAAGTGGAAAGAGGAGGGGACTCATCATAAGGGGTACGTTAAGTGGTCCCCAACCGAATTTATATGTGAATAACATTGTTAATATGTTAATTTTCATCATTAGGGTTACCAACCCTCCTTAATTGATAATGTTCTAAAAGTATTTTTTTTTAAATAATAAATAATATATTTTTGTAAAAGTAATTTTATATATACAAATAACTATTTAAAACATAGAGTATCAAAATTTGTGCCACTAGTATGAAATGAAACTCCAATTCCGAAAAGAGGGTCTCACTACCAATTGTTTATATTTTTAAAGGAGTACATTTCTATTTCAAATGAAAGTGTTTTTATGATAAATTGTCTTTTAAATATATTATATGTAAATTAACAACATTAATAATGGGTAAAAGTGATTTTATGGTAGTGATAGTATTTTAAGATTCTACAAGTTTGAATATATATTTAATATGTGTATCATAGCAAGGTTTTTCACTCTATTATAGTTTGGGTGAACAAATACATGGTCATATCGCGATCCTTCTAAACATCACATGATATCATAACTATTTCTTTTTCTTGGGGTCCTTTTCCTTTGGGTAGGCCTATATAATATCCTCGCTCCTTCTAGTTTGGTTATTGATGTCTTGACTAGAGTTGGTGGCCTTGTGAACAATGGTTCCGCCGCCGAAGTGCCTTCGGAATTTTATCCCGAAGTTGTTTCACAAGGTAATGACTCACCTTTGTATGGTGTTCTTCATGTTTTTTATTTTAATATTTTGTTTCAATGGCTAGAGAAATTTTGCTAAATAGGATGCTTTGTAGGTTGTATCCTCCGAAAGTATGTTTAAGCTATGGGCTAACTTTGCATGGTCTTCCCACGACATCAAGGTAGAAAATGAGAAAACATGACAAAAGGGTTTTTTCTACTCCATTTTTAGACCCTTCATTTGCCCCCACCATTCTCAATATATCACTACCCGGTATGTTTGCAATTCCTTGTTAGTTTTGTCCCCATTAACCAAAGATTTTGTGGTGTCTAACTACACAACACTCAAATTTCTAGTTTGGGTTGAGTTTCCTAGCTTTTCATTTCCATGCGTGCGTTTCTTGCACCAGATAGCATCTTCCATTAGAAGACAATTCTCGCATAGAACCTCAAATTTTCTATAGTGCCGGACCCCGAAAGGTGAGTCTCAGTGGAAGTAGATCTAATTTGGGAACTCAAAGAATTTGTGGACATCCGGATGGGAGACTCTCGCTATTCGCAAAGAGTGCTTTATATTAATTTGTAAAATACTTGCTTCTATGTCACATACATATCAAAAAAAGATAGGAGTGTTTGATGTGTGTGCCATGGAATAGGCCCAAAGCCTAAAGTGGAAGATGATTCCTCCAATCTCCAACAACAATAAGAGTGGAAGATGATCGAGGGTCGCATGAATAATAGAAAAAAAAAACCTGGGTTACGAATGTTGCTCAAGATAAGCCCTCAACAAGTGGTATGCCTAATGAACCAGTTATTAAAGAATAATCGCGGGAAAATTTCCCCTCTAAAGAACCATCTCAATCAAAGTCTCATGTTTCCTTACCTAAATTCACCAACACGCCTAGGGCCACTAATGTGCTCACCGATTCCTCGAGTTCCTTTCCTTTGACCTCGAAAATTCCTACTTCCATACCTTCTATGCCCAATTCTCGCATAAGGACCTGATAAGCGCACCAAAGTAGCCTAGCTTGGTGGAACTCGTTCACCACCCATACATCCTAGCGCATAGTGTGGACTTGTCGACATTAAAATTTTCCTCCATAATTTCTATTTTATTATGTATGTATTAGGAATAGGATGTTGTTAAGTATGATTAGTAGTGGCGTCTGATAGAAGATAACGGCACCA
Source organism: Taxus wallichiana var. yunnanensis (assembly GCA_018340775.1). Taxonomy (NCBI): domain Eukaryota; kingdom Viridiplantae; phylum Streptophyta; class Pinopsida; order Cupressales; family Taxaceae; genus Taxus; species Taxus wallichiana. Next base: position 251,822,497 of record CM031238.1, on the reverse strand, counting down.
TCAATACGGTGCCACCAATAAAGTAGAGTATGGTAACAATCAAAGTACAATAGGAATGTTGTGGTAAAAAGTAAATATTTGTCGTAAGTGGTCCGGTAATGTTAAAATGTCAAAGTTGGGGTAAGTAGAGAAGTAGGGTCTACATGATTAGGAATTAGAAATATTATATTTGTAATAAGGACAAAGAGTGATGTCATAAATATTTTGTGTATTTTATTTGTGGAAAAGTCTAAAAAGGTGGAACCCATGTGAGATGATAAGGTTTATCTTATCTTAGAAGATAATCCTACATGTAAAGGCAAGAGTTTAGGCATGGAATATGATTGGCCGAAAGATATTTCCTATCCTATCTTAGAGATAGGGTGGATAAGCCTGAATTCCTATAAATAAAGAGGTCACCCCCTCATTTAGCATAGAAGAAGTAGTGAGAAATATTGTATGAGTAAGTGTGTTAAAGAAGCCATTAAGAGGTGTAATTGTGAAGTTTCTCCCATAGTTATTGTTGGAAGGCAAGTGAAGTTAATAACACTTGAAGAACCTCATGGGTGAGATTGTAACAATTTCATGTTGATATTATAATTTACACTTATATTTCAGATTTGTCATCATTCCTTCGTATCATAGTCTATGTTATTCTTGTGTTATGTTTGTTGTTGTGTTTCCATATTACATCCACCAAACTAAAGGTTGTGCATTAGTAAATAATCATAGCACGAGGAGTTCCCAATGGATAATTATCATAGTGCCGGATTGGTGATGACATTTTGGTTCTCATTGTTGGGACCATTCCTCGTTGGTGGATTTTCAGAGAGATATTCCCACTTAGTCGAAATCATTTGGGGTAACCTTGTTTTTACTGCATGGTAGTTACCATGATAAAGTCACTTTTACCGTGAATAGTATTTACCACATTAACTTTATTTTTTACCATGAATAGTATTTACCACAAGAATCTCACTTTTACCGTTAGTGTTTACCACAAGAAAGTCGCTTTTACCGCAGTAAATCAAGTCTACCATAGTTTACCGTGGTCATTCCTATTTTATTGTAGAAAGGTGTAAAGTCACTTTCTATTATAGTGATTCCAATTATTTGTGCACATAAGTCTTATTGATTGTACTTGTGGGTTGGTATTTCACTGTGGTTACTTTTGAAAATGGGGAAGATTCATGTTTTTTTAGTCCAATCTAATGAAGATGCTTCCTCTTTCATTCAAGAGTTTAAACGATCTTGTATTTGTAATGGCCTCATAAGAAGGGAACAATGGACTGAATTTTTTCCTACCTTTTTGGATGGTTCAGCCCTTAGGTGGTTTGAAACACTAGGTGATAATGTGAAAAACTCATGGGATTTATTAACTAAAAGTTTTCTTGAAGAATTTGGTGAACAACAGAAATATGTAAAATCTCATGATCGATATCACAAAGCTATCCCAAGGAGAGAGGGAGAAGATAAGGAATTATCATGCTCGTGTTCTAGAGCTAAGGAGGAAGCTCGATGCCCAGATCCGGAAGGAAGGATTAGCGGATGGGTTGATGAATGGTGTGGATAATATCCTCTCAGTAAGCACTTCATTCTTGGGATGAAGCCGAAGATCGACAACGAGTGAAGTATGACCACCCAACTACCATCAACAAGCAAAGGAGAGTGCAAGAAGGCAAGAAGAAAGCATGGAAGAAGAGCCCAAAGAAATTGCTGCTAAGGTAGAGCCTACACCAACACCTTTGGTTTAGAATCCACAACCACTCTCGGTGAGCACAAATATTTCTCCTAGTACATCTACTAAGTATGAAGATCTGCTCAAGAAGATGGGCCAGTTAACTATTAATCTTCTTCAAGGAAAAGAATTTAGTTCTCGGGGAGGAGATAGAGGTCCAAAAAGAAATATTTTTGAAGTCAGTATGTTATGGTTTTCATAAAAAGGGTCATTATAAGTATAATTGTCCATATAGAGCTTCTACATCTAGTACAAGAGATAATGATAAAGGAAAAGCACCTGTGAATTCTTTTGATGTAGTAGATAGGAGCATAAATAATGAAGCAGATGTGTTTGTAATAAAAAGAAAGAAAGAAAAAGATAACCAAGATGGAAATGATCCTAAGAAGATGAAAGGAGAAACTAGTAAGAAACATAGGAGAAGAAAGTTGGGTGTGTAGGATTTTCTATTTCACAGGAAAGGACCATACTCCATCTTAGAAGATCTGTCCAAAAGGCCTGCAAATATTACATATGGTCAACTTCTGCTATGTCTTCTGAGAAGAGGCGGGAGCTGCGAAGTGGACTCAATGCTCGACAAAGTAAGGAGGTTGAGGTACCTGTTTTGGAGGCAGAGGCGGATCCCTATGCTCCACAAGCTGAGGTATTATGTAATGGTATTTCAATTCATGATGTCTTAGTTGATGGAGGTGTTGTAGTTAATGTAATGACCAAGTCTGTAATGAATATGTCGGTTTAAAATTGATCACCCCTCAACACTTATGTTAAGGTCATTAAATAAGGGAAAAACTAAACCAGAAGGTGTTGTTTCAAATGTGGCAATATCTATTATGGGTGTTGTATGTGTGGTAGACTTTCAGGTGATGAAAATGGTATTGTTGCATACCCAATGTTGTTGGGAAGGCCATGGCTAAGGAGAGTTCATGCAAGAAACTACTGGAATGAAGGCTTCATGACACTTGGATGTGGAAGAGAGAGGGTGAAGATAAACATGATCCCTCGACATCATAAGGCAGAACCTATGGATTCAAGTGATGAAACTGATGATTGGACATCCTTTGATTACTCTAGTACCAGTGAAGTGGACACAGAAGATGAAGAAAGTGAGGTTGATGTTTCAGTCATGGATATCCTTCCAGTCACACCGACTCATGAACCCATAAAATTATCTGAAGAATAAATTAATGATCATCTCCAACAAATAAAGATTGGTGATGATGTGATGGAGAGTGAGAAGGAATCCTACCTCTAGCTCTTTCGAAGGTACATACACCTATTCACTTTTGATTACAAGGAACTCCATCAAGCAAGTTGGGTAGAACATTCTATTGAGCCAGTAGATGGTGCTAAGCCCATAAAGCAAATGCCATATAGAATGAATCCTAATTTTTCCAAGACCGTAAAAGAAGAAATAGATAAGTTGTTTGATGTAGGATTCATATTTGTTGTGGATAATTCAGAATGGGTTTCTCTCATTGTGATCTCAATAAAAAGAATGGGAAGCTACGAATTTGTGTTGATTATAGGAAGCTCAACAAGGCAACAAAGAAGGATCATTATCCTCTTCCATTCTCCATCGATCTTGGATGAAGTAGCTGGCCAGGAGTGCTATAGTTTTGCTGATGGATATAAATGGATACAACCAAGTTCGTATGGCGAGAAATATCAATTGAAGACCATGTTCACCACTCCTTGGGGAACATTTTCTTATAGAGTTATGCCTTTTGGGTTGTGTAATGCTCCAACAACGCTCCAAAGGCTTGATGAATAGGGTGTTTGAACCCTACATTGGAAACTTCATCAGAGTATTTATGGATGTTTTTGCATCTATGGGAGCAAGATGGACCACCTACACCAGATGGAGACAACATTTCAAAGGTTAGATGAAGCACAAGCCTCACTAAACCCTACAAAGTGTGTCTTTGGATGTACTAAAAGTGTTTTGTTAGGGCATGTTGTATCTAGAGATGGTATTATTACTGATCCTGATAAAGTTTCAAAATCAAAAGTTACCATTTCCTATTAATAGAAGTAAGTTGAGATCATTTTTAGGCCATGTGGGTTACTATAGAAGATTCATCAAGAATTTCTCAAAGATTGCACAGCCACTAACCTAGTTCTTGAAGAAAGATGTTACTTATGAACCAGGAAATAAGGCGCATGAAGCTTTTGAACAACTGAAGGAAGCTTTGGTGTCTTCACATGTTTTAAAGAATCCAGATTGAACAAGCCATTCATTGTGTATACTGATGCCTCAAATGTAGCACTAGGAAGTACTCTGAGCCAAAAGGATGAAAATGGGAATGATCATCCAATTTACTTTAGGAGCGCATAAATGAGCAAAGGTTGAAGTAAATTATATCAGAATCGAAAAAGAGGCTCTAGCTATCATTTTTGCTGGTAAAGAAGTTTAGAAATTACTTGCTAGGGCAGAAATTTATAGTTGTAACAGATCTTCGGCTCTAAAATATATTGTAAATAAGCCTAACCCATCAAGGAGGATAGCAAGATGGATAATTTTTCTACAAGAATTTGAATTCGATATTATAGATAAAGCCAAGAAAGAAGCATCTCAATGCAGATGCACTCTCTCGAGCCCGTGATGGTTTATGTTCATCTTGTGATGATGATGATTTCCCGTATGCAACATTGTTATCCCTTAACACGATCCCTAGTGAATACATAGATATTTGGAATTATCTCGAATGAATTCAAGTTTCCCGATGGTGCCAATGCAAAGACTAAGAGGAAGATTACTCAAGCTCACGTCCATATTCTATTATGCATGGAGTATTATTTCGAATAGGACCTAATGGATAGACAAGAGGGCAAAATTGGACGTGATCAAGGGAAGGAGCTGATAGAATAATTCCACAATGGTACATGTGGAGGACACTTCTTTAGATAACTTACAAAGAAGGATCTTGGATGCAGGTTATCACTGGCCCACTCTTTTTAGAGATTGTTATAATTATTGTAAGACATGTGATATTTGTCAAACACATGGTAACCGTAAGACTTCATCAACTCCATTATGCCCTATTCTTCCACTCGGTCCCTTTGAAAAGTGGGGAATAGATATTGTAGGTCCACTTCTAACTACCCCACACCAAAATAAGTATATTATAGTTGCCACAAATTATTTAACCAAGTGGGTTGAAGCTAGGCCATTGAAAAAACTTCCATGGATGAAGTGGCAAGGTTCATATATGAACGCATTGTCACCGATTTGGTTGCCCAATAGAAATTGTAACAAATCAAGGAAGTCACTTCATTAATGAGGTGGTAGAAGCCCTAGTCAACAAGTTTTCTATTCAAGCACAGAAGGAAACAACATACAAGCCAAGCACAAATGGACAAATGGAACGAAAAAATTTTTTTGTGTTGTGTCAAATTCTAGCAAAAGATGCAACCTTGCAGTACATAAGTGGGATAAAAGATTCATGCAACATTGTGGGCATATAGGGCAACATCAAAGTCAATGATAAGATACTCCCCATTTCAGGTTGGCTTATGGCATTGATCCAGCTTCTTCCTATTGAGTTTGATATTGCCACTGTGAGAGTTATGAAAAATGAAAGGATGGATGAAAGTGATTCAGTAAAAGAAAGGTTGGTGCATCTTCATTTGCTAGAGGAAATGAGGAAAATAGCGAAGGATACAAGCTATAAGAAGAAAAATTAAGCGAAGGAATACTTTGATCAAAAGATCCATTGGTCTCCATTTCATATGAATGACTTGGTTCTAGTATATGATTCCAATACAAAAAAAAGAAGGCAGAGAAAATTTCTTCCCAAATGGATGGGACCCTACAAAATAGAAGTTGTGCATGAAAATGGTACCTATCAACTCGAGGAATTGGATGGCACTCCCATTACGAAATGGGTCAACCACGACAAGTTAAATATTTTCCAAGCACTGAATAGTCTACTCGAGGACGGAGTAGAAGCTAGAAGGGGGAAAATGTCAACATTAAAATCTTCTTCCATAATTTCTATTTTATTATGTATGTATTAGGAATAGGATGTTATTAAGTATGATTAGTAGTGGCGTCTGATAGAAGATAATGGCGCCATCAGTACGGTGCCGCCAATAAAGTAAAGTACGGTACAAACAAAAGTACAATAGGAATGTTTTGGTAAAAAGTAAATATTTGTCGTAAGTGGTCCGGTAATGTTAAAATATCAAAGTTGGGGTAAGTAGAGAAGTAGGGTCTACATGATTAGGAATTAGAAATATTATATTTGTAATAAGGACAAAGAGTGATGTCATAAATATTTTGTGTATTTTATTTGTGGAAAAGTCTAAAAAGGTGGAACCCATGTGAGATGATAAGGTTTATCTTATCTTAGAAGATAAGCCTACATGTAAAGGCAAGAGTTTAGGCATGGAATATGATTTTTCAAGAGATATTTCCTATCCTATCTTAGAGATAGGGTGGATAAGCCTGAATTCCTATAAATAAAGAGGCCACCCCCCTCATTTAGCATAGAAGGAAGTAGTGAGAAATATTGTATGAGTAAGTGTGTTAAAGAAGCCATTAAGAGGTGTAATTGTGAAGTTTCTCCCATAGTTATTGTTGGAAGGCAAGTGAAGTTAATAACACTTGAAGAACCTCATGGGTGAGATTGTAACAATTTCATGTTGATATTATAATTTACACTTATATTTCAGATTTTCATCATTCCTTCATATCATAGTCTATGGTATTATTGTGTTATGTTTGTTGTTGTGTTTCCAGATTACATCCACCAAACTAAAGGTTGTGCATTAGTAAATAATCATAGCACGAGGAGTTCCCGATGGAGAATTATCATAGTGCCGGATTGGTGATGACAGACTCGAAAATAGAGGAATACAATATTGAATATGCAAGGAGAATAAAAGTGGAGTTTTAGGAGTTTCTAAATCATAATTATGTGTATTCCTACAAAACCAGTTTGATGCCTTCGAAGGCCTAGAGACAGAGGAGATTTCCCTTGATGTCAGTCTCTCATGGATTACTTCTCATGGAATGTTTTGGGTCTTACAAACTCCAATCACAAGTATATTGTGCATGATTTTCAAAGAAATTCTATAGAAATGAAATGAACATTATTTTCCTACAAGAAGTTAAGGTGGTAGATTTCTAACTCTTTGTTATAAGTAAAACTATCTCGACCAGCGGCAACTTGTGCTAACATGTGACAAATATGTGAGTAGTGGGGGTTTAATAGATTTTATTTCACCCAAATTACGGCCTCATTATGTGGAGTATGGATCAATCCCACACATCGAGTTATTTGGGATCTTTTAATATTGATGACCCACCCTTTTGGCATCATCAATGTTTATGCTTCCAATGATGTTTGTGAAAGGGTGAAGTTGTGGTGGTGGATCGCCAATGAAGTCCTCAATGCACACTGGGTAATATGTAGTGATTTTAATATGGTTAAGTTACCCATTGAACAAGTGTGTCCATTTACCAATGCACCTTGGAAATATAGAGAGTGAGAAGGTTGGTTTTACATACACAATAAATTTGATTTTTATGATCCGAATTCCAATTTTTAGCTCGTGTCAAGACTTGGAACACTTGGTCCAATCTCCAAAGTCGAGTGCTTAAGCAACTAGACTAGGCGATACTTTTGATGTGGGCTTAATTTTTTTACAACACCTTTTCAATGCTTGTGGAAGTAATGCTATATTTTATCCTTTCGATCATTACCCCATTATATTTCACATTGTTTGGTAATCCTAATGACCGTTATGTTATAAAACGTAATTTTTGTCAATATGACACTTATAGAGCATGGGCCCACTATCAATTGCATCAAATAGTTTTGAACTTGGTTCTAAGGTATCATTAGTGAGCCACCAAGAAAGCCACTCAACAATAAGGATATATTCAATGGGGGTTATGGCTCAAGCCCGAGCGTCGTGACATATGTGTGTGTGTGTGTGTGTGTGTGTGTGTGTTAGGGGCAAGTGAGGTAGCTCTGTAATCGTAATCGAATATAAGGGCTTTCTTTATATGGCACGGGAACCGGGTGGACCAACCCCTCCGGGTCCCAACCTCCCCAAGCCTTTCTATGTTTCCCAATCTTTGTCCCGGTGGCTCTCCGGTAGAGCGGCGGTCGAGCGCAGACCTATTCTACTATCTCAAACCTCTAAATTCCTCGAATTTATGAGGGCCATCTTTCTCATGTTTAGGTTATTCCTAGTCTTCCACCTCTTTCGAGCGCATTCGTGTAATAGTGAAACTAGATTACAATTCTTTCTCCGAGCCACTCCAATTGTAGGTTGTAGAGTCCAGATAAAAATCCAAATTGTTGGCAACTACAATGTCTAGGGTGCCTAGATTCGATCCTAGTTACACTAGCTCAAATTTGGCAATAAAGTCTCCAAAGGAGTCCTTCAAATTCTCAAATTCAAGCATTATTCGCAGAAAATAAAATCCATCCATGAAAATAGCCTATGATTATGCTCCATACCTTTCTAAGGCACTACATGTAGGTTTTAAAATCCCAGGATCCTTCTGTGGAGTGTCAAATTACATTGAGCAATGTTTGTAGTTGTCCCTTGTAATGTTACCCATGTTCAAAGAATTGTTTCTAACATATTACTATACATTGCATACCTTTATGAAGTGATGATGCAAATGGCCACTAATAAATCCCCTGGTGCATTAGGTTTCCCAATGAATTCTACAAATCATTATGGGATTCAATTGATCTCGACCTCCACAAGGTCTATCTAGAGGGTTATCGCACACACATTGAGACATTAGGGCCGAGAAATCAATGAAGCTACCATCAAATGCATACTAAGAACAAAGACCCTAAGCAAATATTAAATTGGAGCCCAATAACTCTACTTAATGTCACCCATAAAGTTATTACCAAGGCCTTAGAACTTTTGTCTTGCCACATGTTCCTTGTTATCATCAGCAAGAACAAACAAGAATCATTAAGGGAAGATACATTATGGACAACATCATTGTTGTTTTGCGAGGGAATGGAATGGGCTTGCAATCCAATCAAAAATCCATGTTCATCAAAATAGATTTTGAGAAAGCTTATAATCGATTAATGGCCTTTTATTATGGCCATGCTTAAAGCATTGAGCTTCGCCCCAATTTCATTCAAATGGATCAAATGCTCTTTTATGGTGTCTTTGTTCACAACATTATTAATAGCAAGAGCATGAACAATTTGGATTAGTCATATCTATCTGTCAGTGGTTTGCCCACAATCCTTCCTTCCTTATCTCCTTGGATGGGGAATTATGACTAGAAATAGCTTTAATATATAGAAATATTCGTATTCTTGGATTTCCCCTTTGGTTTTTAGGAAACCCCTTTAGAACTTTGGTAATATGTGGTGCATTGTGTTACTAGAAATTTGGAATACTCGATTGCTAAGTCACTTTATCTAGCTAGAAAATTTTAAATTTTCTCCAAAGTTTTGGAAGCCATCTGTGTCTATTACTCCTCTTGTTGGGTGCCTCTTATAAATCAAGGTGCAAAATATAGAAAAACTTCTTCATGATTTCTTATGGGAAAACCCCACCACCAAAAAGCCTTTAAAGAGTTATTTCTATCTTTTCATTCTCTTGAGAAACAAATAAGGGTTAGGGCTAGGAGGAATACCTGTTGAGTGTTGGGAAGGTGTGCGCGTACCGTAGAGAGATCAGACCGATTGTGAAGAGCTCCTTTTTGTCTGGGAAGGACTACCTATAAATAAGAATGCAAGACCACCATATTTTCATTAAACAATAAGTGAGGGAACTGCCTTGGGCCCAGGAAATATTAGACTTCCTTTCGAAGGTGGTCATTTCCCTTTTAATACAAATTAATGCAAATGATAATAAAGAAGCTATTGCGAAATCACGATTTAGGTACCTCGTTACTAAAAGCAATAGAGACTAAACTACCAATAATAAAATGTCATGTTGTTTGTTTGGTCACTGGTTATCGATACGCTCGCATCAAGTTACGGGATAGACAAGGCTGATATGAGATTGTTTGAGGTAAATAGGTGAAAGGTTGGTTTTTGGTATAAGTCACAGTGACCGATGCCGGTCACTGGATAACCGACCACGGTTATAAAACCAGTACTTTAGGGGGATAACCGATATCGGTAGGGGCAAAGTGATTTAGGGCTTTTAAATGGAGGTTGGTTGTAAGGTGGTTATGGGGTTTAAAGGTCGGTAGATGGTCGAGGGGAGTAGTAGGGTGATAGAGAAGACTCGTAGAGTGAGAAAGTTGTCTTTGGGGCAATATAGAGATGGATGAATGAAGGTTAGGTGCAGGGTGCTGCCGGGTGGTAGATCCAGGAGTGAGCTTATAATCACTATGAATCAAAAGTTCACAAAGTAGTGTCTAGAAGCATACAAGGTAATAAAAGAGACTACTTACTAGTTTCTGATGCGGATGCAGGTCCAAGGAATGCAGTGGCGAAGGCAAGGCTCAGTTGGGATGATCCGAAATCGAAGTGAGCTGATGAAGCTATCCTCCGACTCTCCCAATGTTTGGATGAGTGTGACATGATCTAGTTGCTCGCCACATCTTGGGCTCAATACTCCTCTCTCTCAAACCTCTTCTCTCTCTCTCTCTCTTGTCTCTCTCTTGCAAATGAATTCGATCCTTTTGTTTTGGTTGGGGGAGGTCATTTACAGGGAACCGATGGTGGTTACCTAACCGACGCCGGTCGCGTAGGGACCGATGTCGGTTAGGTCAAAGTTGGCTATTTTTAGTAAAATAGCCAACTTTCCCTCCTTTTCTCCCGAGGGGTCAGTTGTGGGCTTGGTCAAGTCATTATTAGGTTCATTTTGGTGCGGGTGAGGGGTGATGAGTCATGGGTGTGGGTCTGACCAAGTTATAGGTCTTAATTAGGTTAGTTTAGGTTAGGGCTAGGTCATGGTGAGGTGGCGAGGTGAGGTGGCAGGGTTGGAGATGTGGATTTATTAATTATAAGGTAATTAATAAATAATTAAGTGTGTAAGGTTTAGGTGGTGAGGTAGGGTTAGGTTGCGAGACGAGATGCGGGGCACAGGGCATCGTAAGACCCAAATTTGGTGTCTACATTTGCCCCTTGTTGTCATGTAGCTTGTCTTGTAAAGCTGCACTGACAATAATAAGAAGTGGTTGCCCCAGTTAAGGGTATAGGTAATCCCCCTCAAATCTATCACAGATTGAGGCGACGTGAAATCAGGGATAGGGTTGATAAAGGGTGAATGATGATGAGATGATGGTAAGATGGTGGGGTAAGTTCAAGGAAGCAGACGCACGTTGAAATGCAGTAGTGCGACCAGGGTACACGATTTGAAGAGCAAACAAGCAATTCATAGGCAAAGGTCGATAGTTTATCCAAACAAGGTTGATATAATCCTGGTATCCAAGGCATAGGAAGTAGCTCCAGGGGATATAACGGGTAAGGTACCGAACGTTTAGGCATGTTCGGCAGTACCAAATGGTTGGTTTGGTTGAGATAAACGTCACGGTCTCGGTCTAGGCAAAGTTGTTCGGTCACCGATCAATTCAAGTATCCTAGTCATGCTAAAACACGAACAGGTGAGCTCGATTGAACAAACAACTACATGATGGGTGGATAGAATCATAATTTGTGGGCCTCGGTCGAGGTACTTAATTGGTGTGGTCTTGGGTCGGGCCGATTGGGCCGGGGTCGGGGTTGGCCGTCGGGGTCGGGCCGATTGGGTCGGGCCTTGGTCGGCCGGTCGGTCGATTGTCGGTTGCGCCTCGGGTCGGGGTCGGGTCGGGTCGGCCGATTGGTTGGTTGTCGGCCTCGGTCCTTGGGTTGGTCGCGGGGTCCGATTGGTTGGTTGCGGGCCGGGTCGGCCGATTGGTTGGTTACGGCCTTGGGTCCTTGGGGTCGGGCCGATTGGTTGGTCGGCCTTGGGCGCTCGGGTCGGGCCGATTGGTCAGGCCTCGGGTCGGGCCGATTGATTGGTTCGGCCTTGGGTCGGGCCGATTGATTGGTTGGTGGCCTTGGGTCGGGCCGATTGGTTGCGGCCTTAGGGGCCGATTGGTTGGTTGGCCTTGGCCGGCCGATTGGTTGGTTGTGGCCTTGGGTCGGGCCGATTGATTGGTTGGCCTCGGCGGGTCGATTGAATTGCGGCCTTAAAATTCAAAATAAGGCTATTTAGCAAAGCCGGGGTAGGCGATGTGGTGAAAAATGGAGATTGGTGGATAAGGGCAGGAGTTAGGTTAAAATAAGTAGGTAACCGATATCGGTTAGGGGTGACCGATATCGGTTAGAAGACCGATATCGGTCTTCTAGGGCATGCCCTAACCGATATCGGTTAGAGGTCAAAACCTATAAAAAGAAAAAAGTGGCATGTCATTTTCACATTGTGAATTTGAGCGCCAAAACATCTCTTGTTGAGTTTTGAATTGATTGTGTCGAGTGTTTGGGCTGAGTTGGCACTAGTTGAGTGGGTGAGTGAGTTATTGGTAGGCCCCAGAGATCGGGAGGCAGAGCTTGATTGGTTGAGGACCCTGCTGAGGAGATTTGGAGCTATGGCACAGGCTGGAGGAGCAGGAGGTGCTGAGGTGCTGAGGAGCTGACCACCACCACCTATCCCACCACGATGACGTGTAGTCATACCGGTAGGCTCGAACCCCTATTTCTGTCAATTTTATGAATTTAGCTGGGATTTGGGTATTGGGGTAGGAATCCAAAATTTGATAAAATAATGAATAAATGAAGGTAAACAGTAAAATGGATTGGGTAGATATGTTAGGTAGGCAAAAACGTCAGGGTGGGTAAGGTTTTAGGCAATTGTGCTGGGTAAATTGGGAGAAATAGGGAAAAAGGGGTTTGGGGGCCATTTTCTGGTTCGGCCCCTAAACCCCACAGTGACCGATGTCGGTCACTACCACCGACCGGCATCGGTCATACGCTTTTAGTGTAGATTAGCAGCAGTGCAGACCGGCGTCGGTCATGTGTCGACCGACGTCGGTTCATAAAATTTGGACATAGGATGCGGGTGGGGGACCGATGGCGGTCGAGGGTGACCGATAGCGGTCACCATGGGTAGGAGGTAGGGTTGTAAAATTGCTTTGTTGGGTGTTGTTTTAGGTGGGTAGGATAGATTATAGGGTTGAGGGGGAGAAGGTAGATTTGTTGGGTGAGGTGGGTGAATTACTAGCGGGGATTAGGTGGGATAAGTTGATTGGGGTAGGATAGGTTATTGGGGTGGGGGGTAATTGGGTGGTTGGGGTCGGTTCGGGTAGGATAGGTTATGGGTTGTGTATGGATTGGGATGGGTTAAATTGGTTGGGGTATGGTTAAAGGGCTTAGAGTAGATCGGGTGTGTATTGTTGGGGCGGTTGGTAGGGTGTGGGATAGGTGAAGGGGATAGTTTAGATTTTTTTTTTTTTTTTTTTTTTTTTTTTTTTGGGGGGATTCTTGGAGGGAGATTAGGTGAGATAGGTTTGATTGGAGTGGGTGGGATATTTAAAGATGGATTGTAGGAGTGAGAGGGATTTTGAGATGTATAGGGTAAGATAGGTGGGTGTAGATGTGTTTACAGAGTTGGGTTGTGATTGGGTGGGTGAGTAAGTATAGAGGGTTAGGTTGGTTGTTTTGTTAAGGGTAGGCCTGACGGAGTGGGTTGTTTTTGCAGGCACGCCAACAGTTGACCATGCGAGATCGGATGCCACCCCTATTGGAGCGGATGCGGCCACATGTGACCGCAGAGAAGTGGGCAGTTATGCGGGAGGTTGGACTCGGCGAGTCCAGAGGTATAGGGCTGTGGATAGGGACCACAACCTGATGGTTGCCCTCATCGAGAGATGGGATCCGACAACCAATGCCTTCCATCTCCCTACTGGAGAGATGACAGTCACCCTAGAGGATGTGTATCGCATCCTGAGACTACGCCGATCATAGGTGAGGAGGTGTTCCAGGTGGATGCCGAGACAACGATGGATAGCATCCTAGCAGTATTCGGGATGCAACCCCATTGGTTACGTATCATAGTGCGAGCATCTGCTACGGAGATGTATCGCGCTCATCGACGGGAGACACGGCTTGCATGCTGATGATGGTCGGTATCACCTGCTTCGCCCTCCCTGACTCAGAGGGAGGCCACTTCCCACGGCTCTGATGGGAGTTTTACAGGAGATGGTGGAGGAGCACACCTGCTACGCATGGGCACCAGTGTATCTGGTGCAGCTATACAGAGCTCTGGGCTATCGCCGTATGAGGTGATTCGGTATATGTTCGACATTCTTGTTACACTACTGGGCATACGAGCACATCATGTGTATACGACTAGAGGGGGTTTCCCAAAGAGCTGTGGCCACAGTAGTCTACGATATGGGTTTCGGAGGTGGTTGGGGGTCGTGGGCCAGCCACGAGCAGTGGTCGCAGGGCGGGATGTCACCTTTTACAGGCATATGTTAGAGGGCCTGACTACATTAGATATTATATGGAGGCCATACAGAGGCCATCAGCCCCATGGAGGAGCCCGAGCACAGCTGCGATGGATCCAATACATCTTCTGATAGCTGGACGAGACCCGGGAGTATGAGCGATTCCCTGAGAGAGGTACGACGATGACAGCTAGGACTACGGCAGGATGTGCCACCTCCCCTCCCACAGTATCGGAGGGAGGATGTAGAGGCACCACTACCTCTACCACAGCCATTTGACCCAGTCTGGGTAGCAGAGAGACCGACAGATGACACAGTGGATGATGCCGGGTTACAGGCTCATTTTTGGTTTGGTGGGCAGGGCAGAGGGCGGCCGTGAGAGCACAACCAACACAACCAGATTTAGCGGTTGTTACAGTGGAGAGGGACCATCTCCTGGGTCAGGTGCAGTTACTACAGGGGCAGCTTGCACACAGGCACAGATTGGGGTGTTACAGGGGAAGTTAGCCTGCACAGCACAGCACAGCACAGTAGCACAGTGTGCACAACCTCAGTCCCCTGCTTCAGAGTTCCGATGGATGGCAGCTCCACCACCACCACAGGTACCGGCTCAGGTTCAGGGCACACAGGCAGGGTAGGGCCCACTTCTATTAGGAGCCGGGGACCAGCCCCACCAGCCATGGTTGCACAGGCCCGTTACATGGAGGCTAGAGCGGAGGCCCATTACTATCAGACCTACTAGATGGTACCGTGTAGATTATCAGCCATATGCGGCTCATAGAGCCGAGACTTCCTGAGTCACAGTCACAGGTCACAGGCGAGCCACACCACACACTGGTGGGTCGGTTACAGGTAGGAGGTGAGACCCAGCACAGGGGCCAGCTGAGGGACGGGCCGAGGGAGGGGGAGAGAGCTGAGTCACCCCAGAGCGAGAGACATTTTTGGTCGAGTTGGATAGATGATTTTTGATAGAGACACCGGTCTGCGAACCGAGTGTGCATATAGGGGCCTGCGTGCCCACATAGGATTTATGTATTCATTTTTGTTGTATATACCGCCTGCGAGCCGAGTACATTTTGTATAGTTGATACCGGCCTGCGAGCCGAGTATATTTTTGACATGAGAGACCGGCCGCATGAGCCGAGTCGAGATTTTGACAGAGACAATGGCCTGCATGCCGACTTTGTATTTTGGATTACAGAGGCCCCATGCAGGGCAATTTGTATATTTTGACATTGATTTGATGATATATAGATGATGAGTTTGATCCACATGGTGTGTATAATTTTTGATTTGATGCATATATTATAATGTTTCATGTGTTTTGTCGATGGTATTGGAATTTGATGTATATAGATGATGTTGATGATGTTTTGATGATATGCATATGTTTTGAAATGTTGATGTTATTATGATGATGGATGTTGATAGTGATGTCGTTATGCAGGGAAAAGAGGCGGGCTCCACCAAAAAATTTGCAAAAACAAAGAAAAGGCCTAGGTATAAGCAAAAGGAGACAGGTGACCGATATCGGTTAGCTAACCGATGTCGGTCACTATGTGACCGATACCGGTTAGGTAACCGATATCGGTTATGCTAAAATGAGCTTTTCTAAAAATAGAAAAGCTTGGGAGGCAACTTAAATTCTTATTTTTAGAGTCATGCAACATGTTAAATACGAGGATGCGAGGTTGTTGACGTCCATACAGGTTAGTTGCATGGGAGAATTGAGTGATAAGGAGGAAAGAGATAGGTAAAGTGATCGTGGGCTTGGATTAAGAAGGCGTAAAGGCAAGTTATAGTGAAGAGGGTGGTGAACATGGCTGAACAAGGAGAAGCATCCAACAGGCAGAGAGGAGAGGGAAGACAGGTTCCACCTCAAGCTGCTGCATCCCAAGAGGTATAAGTTTTGGTTGGAATTAGATTTTGCATGCTTATGAATAGGATGTGGTAAGGTAAGTGGGTAGAGATGAAAAGAAAGGTGATAGGCAAGGGTTTGGGATGGGGTGAGTGTTATGGGGTAGGTAATCAGGTGTTTCAGATATGTTTTTAGGTATAGAGAGGGGCAAACAAGTGAATAAGTTATCATAGGTGGTGTTTTTGAGTAGGGTGGATAGAATTGACAGTGACCGATATCGGTTTAGGCCTAACCGGTATCGGTTAGGTAACCGATATCGGTTACTGTGTAAAGTTACAGATTTTGATAAAAAACACTTGGGGATTTATTTGTTGTTTGTTGGTTTGATGTGTGCAGGCAGAGGCAGGGTTGAGGATGAATGATAGGGTGCCAACTTTGTTGTCACAGGTCCGAGCGGATGTAACACCAGCTGAGTGGGCATTAATAAACCATGTGGGGTTAAGCGAATCCGCTATTATTCACGAATCACACGCAATCATGCTATGTTGCAGGCGATTGAGAGATGGAATCCAGAAAAGAATACCTTCCATCTACCAACAGGGGAGATGACAATGACGTTAGAAGATGTGTTTCAAATTTTGAGACTTCCAATTACAGGAAGACCAAGCAGTATCGTGCAGGGGCCCAACGCAACGCGGGCAAAGATAATGGCAAGTATTTGGTCCAAATGCCACACGAGATTTGACACAACGAGGCTTGACATTTACTTATGGTATAATGTTTGCGGCACACCCTGAGGCAACAAGGTTGGCCATGGTATTAATGATAGCGGTGGGGTATTATGCATTACCTAGAGCAGATGGGGGAAGATTTCCAAAATCATTGATGTGTATTATTCGTGAGATGATAGAAGGTAGCAACTTTTGCATGGGCACCCGCATATCTGGCGGAGCTATACAGGGGTTTATGGGCATGCAGTGAAATCACAGGACTACACTAGATTGTGCATACTTATTACATTGTTGGGCCTATGAGCACATTGTGTGTGTGCGACCAATAGGCCGACCAATCCAGTAGCAGAGAGACAGGATTGCAGAGGTTGGGATTCAGGCGATGGGTCCAGACAGAGCAAGAGGCAAGAGCCGAGACCGTGATAGATGACGCCGAGTATTATAGGTAGATGTTGGAGATGGTGATGATTGCATGGATATCCGTTGGAGGCCTTACGGGAACTACATGGTGATGGTGAACATAGCCGAGGATTTGAGGGGTGTAGAGCGATTGAGGTGGATCGCAGGACACAGGCCAGGTGAGTACGAGAGGATTCCTCTAGATCACGTGTGGTGACAATTTGGATTTGTTCAGGATATACCCATGGATCATAGACCATACAGAGGATCGACGCCGAGGCACCATTCTCACCTCCACGGCCAACACTTCCAGAAGGACCAGAAGAGATAGCAGCCGATCGCAGGGTAATGGATGCAGGAGTGACAGAGTCTTATAGATTATGGTGGGCAGCAGAGCTGCGAGGTACACACGAGAGGGCCGATCATCCTGACATAGCTGTGATTACAAGAGAGAGACCACCTACAGGGTTTAGTTCACCAGCTTCAAACACAGGTGAACGAGACCACGGATTGTTAGAGGCTTCGCAGTCACGAGTGGAGAGACTAGAGGCAAGACTCCTCCACGCGAGAGGGCATATTCATATGTTACAGAGAGATTGGTGGATCAGTGGGAGGAACCAATAGCAGTGGTACCTTTGAGGATGGAGAGGCCAGGTGAGCGGCGTCGACGATCACCATCGCTACCTGGTTCGGGACGAGGCGCGGGGGCCTAAGTGAGTTTCATACATAGGGGTAGAAGAATAAATAAGGACTCCGACCTGCGCATCGATAATAGAGAAGATGTATTTGTTTAACATCTAAATAAAACTGAATATGTATGTTGATTTGAGTTATGATAATAATAAGAATGTTTGTGTTTTGAATGTTTGGATTGATAAAGGACAAAGGTGAGTGTTATCAATATAAATACGTGAAAATATTTATATTTTTAAGGAAAACACAACACATGATAGGTTATGGTAGGGGATGGTCGAGCTAACCTTGGGAGACCCCATGTCTCCTAAGTGCTGCCTACATAGCCCATTGCACAAAGCAAGGAGGGGCCTCAGACCGATGTAGTTCTCCCTTAGGACCAGGGAGAGGTGAATTCAGGAAATTTGGTTGTGGTTAGGCAATTTGTTGGTTGGTAAAAGTTTGATGTTGGTAGGGTAATGTTGTTGGTGTTGGTAAGGTATTGGTGGTGTTGGTGTGGGTATAGGTGAAGTGAGGGTTAGCTTACCCAAGCATAGGAAACCGTGTCCTGATTAAGGTCAACACATAATCCTAGATTCGGGTAAAAGAGGCAAAAGTGTCCCATAGTTGGAAAGAGCTAAACAAACCACGTATTATCGTAGGATGAGCTTGAATCCCTAGGTACCTTGCATAGGTGAGAAGTCGATAGGTGAAAAGAGTTGTATAATCACAATATATCGGATATACGTCACGTCCCTTGAGTTTTGTTGTTTTGAAGAATGGTGAGGTGAGGTGGATGGTATAGCTGGGGCACAGAGAACTTGTTATAAGGTGATTATTCTGATGAAAGAGAACCAAACCTAAATAGACAAGTCCATGACTCAAAAGTGCTTTTGAATACTTGCTTTTATTTTTCTGGATATAGACTGATCGATGCGGGAAGTCTATATGGGATATGCATTTTGTTGTTCTTGAGGTCTTCACGAAGCTGATCAATGCGAGAAGCTTCTGATAGAGGCTGAACTTTGTATAGTTGTCCTTCAAGGGAGCAGTCTACTTATAGTAGCAGATGCGGCTTTGCACATAGTTATCCTTCGAGGGAGCAGTCTACTTATAGTAGCAGATGCGGCTTTGCACATAGCTGTCCTTCGAGGGAGCAGTCTAGTTTATAGCTTAGAGGTCTAGATGTCCGTTTGGCATGAAGCATCTAGTTTTGTAGGAAGTTTGACTCAAGAATATCCCATAATTGTATAATTGAGAACTTGTTATTTTGATACTTTTAAGTCATGGACCAGACTAAAAAGGGGAAGGCATCTTTAAGAGGAGGTGATGATCAAACCACGTGAGTTTGATTCTACTTTGAGATGCACGAAACAAGGTGTATGAGGTGGTAAATGAGCTCAAGGGATGAGCGCAAGGTAGATAAGAAGTGATGTAACACTAAATTCAATAGTAGAATGGTCGAGATGCAAGGCATTAAGGGGTTCAGGCTCAGGTTTACCATTAAGCGAAGCTAAATGATAAGTACCGATCCATCCATAAGTGTGAGTGATAATGTAAGGCCCAATCCAATTAGGAGCAAATTTTCCACGTTTGCTCTTTTCTAGTTTGGTTACATGTTGATTCTCTTTGAGGACAAGATCACCAATCTTAAAGGTACGCTCATGAATTCACTTATCATAAGCACGCTTGATGCGCTTTTGATAAATTTGAAGGTGGTCAAGAGTAAGATGACGCTCATCAAGAAGCTCCAATTGGGCTAACCGCTCTTGCGGAAGTCATCATTGGTGAGAATATCCTGGAGAGATATTCTGAGGGAAGGGATTTGTATTTCGAGAGGCAAGACAACCTCGGTACCATACACCAAAGAGAATGGTGTGGCATTAGTGGAAGTATGAATGCTGGTACGATAAGCCCAAAGGGCAAAGGGGATGTGATCATGCCAGTTTTTCCCAGAATCGTTAATGACTTTCATGAGAATTTTGGTTAAGGTTTTGTTAGAAGATTCAGCTTGACCATTTGCTTGTGGATAGTAGGGTGACGAGAAGCTAAGTTTGATACCAAAGTTGTCACAAAGGGCTCATAACAACTTATTTTTGAAAGATTTTCCATTATCTGTTATCAGGCGATGAGGAACACCAAAACGACAGATAATGTGATGATTGATGAACTCAACGATTTTCTCTTTTTTGGTTGAAATGAGTGGAATGGCCTCCACCCATTTAGTGTAATATTCGGTTGCCGTGATGATCCAATGGTGACGCTGCGAAGAAGGCGGGTGAATCTCACCAATAAGGTCTAAACCCCATTGTGAGAAAGGCCAAAGATCTCGTGCGACCTGTAGCGGGTGGCTGGGAGTATGTTGAAGGTTGGCATGTTGTTGACACATAACACAACGCTTAACATATTCACAGTCTTTATTAAGAGTAGGCCAATAATATCCTAGGCGAAGGATCCGCTTGGCCACGGCAAGGCCACTAAAGTGCCCACCACAAATTCCGTCATGGACTTGTTGGATGGTATGGGTGACTTCAGCGCCGGTTAGACATCGAAGGAGGATACCATCGAAGCCACGTTTATAGAGGAGTCCCCCCATGATGACATAACGAGAAACACTTTTAAGAAAAGTGTGTTTTCCATTACTAGTAAGGTCAGGTGGGAGAACAGAGGTTGTAAGGTAGTCGTGAAATTGGTGATACCAGGTATCCTGCGAATCAACAGATACATTATTTACCATACAAACATCCGGGACTAAGTAAGATGGGGCAAAGAGTTGTTGGACCAAGACAAATATGTCAGAGTCAGTTGGTGAGGTAGGAATTTGTGAGGCCAAGCAAGCCATAGTATCCACAAATTTATTAGTTGAGCGTGGAACGGTTTGGATAGAATAATGAGTAAATAAGGTCAAAAGTGAATCCACGTAACGTTTGTACTTTTGAAGTTCCTCATTTTTACATTGGTAGATGCCAGTAACTTGATTTACTACCAATTGAGAGTCACCAAAATGTTAATAGACTTCACACCTAAGTGTAACGCAATGTGGAGACCCAAAACAAGGGCCTCGTATTCCGCTGTATTGTTAGTGCAGGGAAATCGAGCCTGAATGAAAGAGGCATAGGTTCACCATCAAGAGGAATGAGAACAACACCCGCCCCTCCCACTGCCGACATTTAGATCCATCAAAGAAGAGGGTCATCGGATAAGACGCATCACTGAGCGAAAGGGTTGCGATGAGTTCATCAGGGAAAGTAAAATTGGTAAATTGTTCCCCAGGTAAAGGGGCTTCCGCGAGTTGATCCACGATAGTTTGTCCTTTGACTGATTTCTGTGTACAAACTCAAGGTCGAGGTCGGCGAGGAGCATAAGCCATCGGGCGATGCGTTGGTTTAGATGAGGTTTGGCGTACATATAATGTATGGGGTCAGCATTGGTGATGACAAAAAAAGTTTTGTGATTCAGGAGGTAATGTCAGAGTTTGGTGGCCACGAATGATAGGGCTAGGCACAACTTTTCTACGTGTGTATACCTAGTCTCGTAATCCACAAGAGTATGGCTTATGTAATAAACTACTTGCTTGCTCTCGATGCTCGGAGTCACGATGTGTGAGCATGGCTCCTACAACATGGTCGGTGGCAGAAAGGTAAAGGTAGAAAGGGTGATCATCCTGAGGTGGGATAAGCACGGGTGGCTGCAAGAGATAAGCTTTAAGAGCCTCAAAGGCTTGGTGGCACTCCTCGCTCCATTGAAAGACAATGTCCTTTTTAAGGAGATGATGGAAAGGTTGACATCGATCCGAGAGTTGTGAGATGAAACGCCGATAGATTGGAGTTTTCCCTGCAAACTACGTAATTGTTTTAGGTTAGTGGGTGGGGGCATTTCTAAGATAGCTTTGACTTTAGCTGGGTCGACCTCAATGCCACGCAAAGAGATGATAAAGCCAAGGAGTTTTCCCGAAAGGACGCCAAAGACACATTTCTTTGGTTGAAGATGAACACAATATTGTAACAGGTGATCGAAAATAATGGTTAAAACATCGAGATGTTCACTGCGATGTTTGGATTTTCCAAGAAGATCATCGACATAATCCTCGAGGATAGTGTGCATAATGTCATGAAAAATGTAAGTCATAGCCCACTGATAGGTCACACCAGCATTCTTAAGGCCAAATGGCATGACACGATAGCAGAAGGTCCCCCAGGGGGTAATGAAGGTGGTTTTATGTTGATCGGTCGGGGCTACTAAAATTTGATTGTATCCCGAGAAACCATCCATGAGAGAAAGCATCTCATGGCCCAGTGAGTGAGATCAACAAGTTGATCAATGCTAGGTAGGGGGAAGTCATCCTTTGGGCAAGCGAGGTTAAGGTCCCGAAATCCATACATATCCGAAGTCCCCCATCGCTTTAGTGATAGGTACGACATTAGAAATCCATTGAGGATAGTCAATAGGTAAGATGAAAGAAACAGAAAGGAGTCATTGAAGCTCTTCTTTAACCAAGAGGGCAATGCGTGGATGCATTTTTCTCAGTTTATTTAACTGGTTTGGAGTCTGGTTTTAGAGTGATGTTATGGACAACAATGTCAGGATCGATTCCTGGCATGTCGGCGTAGGACCAAGCGAAAGCTTGATTGCGGGCACGGAGGAAGGTAGTGAAGGTGGCTTGTTCTGATGCGTCGAGAGATTGTCCGATCTTTACAATGTGAGGATCGTCCTCCATGTGGATGTTGATTTCTATAGTCGACTCATTCAACATGGTTTGGGTTTCAGATGGTAAGGCGCGTTGAATATAAGAGTCATCCGCACCAAGGTAGGTGAGGATGGAGTCGTCATCCTGGCACTCCACAACATTAATCGAAGGTGAGTCTTCTTCGATCATGTCTGGATACAAAAGGGGGAGAGAAGATGGGTCTTCACCATCGCGTTGATAAGTGAGAGGACCTAGGAAGATAGCATTCACGAAAAAAAAAAAAAAAAGGAGGGATAGATTCCGGGTCTATCGACTCCATGGGTGAAGATGGAAAAATGGGCGATGATGGTTCGGAAGGGGTGACTTCATCATCTTCCTGGATACAATTGACATGAGGTTTCTTCGGTGTAGGTGGTTCAGAAAATCCAAGACCACTACGATCTTTGTGTTTGCGTGTAGTCATGGGAATGATCGTATGTCGGCCTTGTTCATAAAGACCAAAACCAAAACCTTTCCAAGCACAACGAGTCAGGAAGGTGAGGGCGAAATGACGGTTGGTTAGATATTGAAAATCAGATTGGAAGGGAACCACACCAAGGGAGGTTCAGGGGTGACAGAGGATGCGTCGACACCCCCATACGTTAGGTTGGTGCGGAAATTAGGTGGTCCGTAGGAGATCACCTCCCCCACACGACGGTCGTAGGTAGGATGCGCATGTAACTGTCCATACTCTTGTGGGGTATGGAAGGTGCTAACGTTGTATAGGTGGTACTCCCCAACGTAAGGCATTTGAAAAACACCTACCAAGGGATCCGAGGTTGGGATGTTGTCCACGGGGAAGGAAGAGGTATTCACGTCGGTGGTTTCATTGGTCGAAGGTGTGGGTGCGGCTAAGGTGGATGGTTGAGGCGTGGTTGAAGTAGATGGTTGGGTCGATCAATGGGTGCCTTGACTGGTACAAGCACATCATTAGGGCGGTATAACATATTGCAGGTTTTGAAGGGGGAAGCGTCAGCTGTGATGGATGTATGACTTCCCCTCATACTCAAATTTTATGCATCTATGTAAGGTGGAGGGAACGCATCCCATAGCCCGATCCAAGGGCGGCCTAACAACATGTTGTATTGGAACTCTCCCTCAAGGACATAGAAGAGTTCGGGCAAGGTACGTGGCCCTACACGAATGTTAAGGATCACGGTGCCTAGGGTAGAAGTAATAGCATCGTTGAATGAACGCAACATGGTGGGGTTGGCACACATGCAGCTAGGAGGGATATTCATCTGTTGGAAGGCTTTGGAAGAGATGATGTTTAGGCTAGCGCCCCCATCGATCATAACATGATGTACCCGATGTCCCGGACGTAAGCCGAGATGAAAAGAGCGGGGTCAGGATCTTCTGCACCAAAGATGACAATTTCTTCTTCGGAAAAATTGACAGCAGCTGGCTTGCTTGTACAGGGACAGAGGTGGTTGTGGAGGTAGGTTGTTTGGTGAGAGAAGTGACGTGGTTGGGTGTTAAGATGGAGGCGACGGGTAGGGTTTCATTAGGTAGGACCTCTATCCCTTGGAGGATCTCAATTAGAGCTTGTCGATGAGATTCAGATGTTTGAATGAGATCATAGAGTGTCATTTTTACAGGAGATTGGTGAAGTTGTTTGATCATGGTGCGATGGGAAACTCCATCAGAGACTGGATAGGTAGGTCCACGAATAACCACTTTAGGTGGTGGTGCGATCGGGATGGCGGAAGGAGAAAGAGAGGCCGCAGGTGTGCTCTCTTTAGCTTTTCCATTGTTTTTCTGACCTCGAGTAGCAATGCTAATCATGTTGATCTCGTGAATACGAGATGAGGAAGATGGCAGGGATAAGTCATTGTTCTCGAGAGGTGGGGTTGCAATGATGATAGATTTTGGTGAGGCGGGGACAGGTGGTATAGGAGAAGGGATCGAAGCTAAGGGCTTTTCCCTCCGTAAGTTGTCTTTCTTAGATTTTCTATCCGAGATAGGCAACTGGCGAAAGATGGCTTTCAAAGCTTTGCATCCTTCTACATTGTGTCCTAGTGTGGTGGTAGGCACAGATTTTAGATTCATCATAACCTATAGGTCGAGGTTTAGATGGATCATAGGGTCTGAGTGGGGGTAGGGAAATGGTCGCATCCCCTACCAACATATCAAGGATCTTGGCGTAAGATCCTTTGAGCGGGTCAAATTCAGATGAAGATGAGGCTATTGATTGAGTGGGTGAGATTATTGATTGTTTTGGTAATGGTTGGGTACGAGTGGTTCATATGGGTGGTGGTTTAGGCAAGGGATTTTGATGATTGGGTTTAACTAGGCATGGCTTCTTCTACGCAGAAGTCATGTTTAGCTAGTTAGGTTAGATGATGAGGCCACAGATGACGTGGTGGCAGGAAACAACCATGGGGAAAGAGGAGCGACAACAAAAACAAGTCCTTCGATGATCGAGTTTGCTTAGGGTTGGTAGGTAGGCAGGATACTTGGGGCGATGGTGTTGAGACGCCCGTGGATTTCTGTATGGGTGCAGAAGGTGCAAGTCGTGTTAAAGAAGACGTGGGAGGCATGGTGTATTGAGGCAAGGTGGAGGGGTGAGGCCCCAATATAGAAGGTAGGTGTGACGGTGAGGGTTGAAACCATGCCTGCTTGTACCTGGTGTGATCGGGGGTGAGGGTTTTAGTTGTGGCGGAGGCATAGATTGGACTCGAGGAGATTGGGTCTGTCTCCTAGGTGGATTGATGACTTTATTTTTGGATAAATCTAACCATTTAGGTGGGTGCGTCAGGCTGGGTATTGGTGAAGTCCCAAGCAGGGGAAGGTTTGGTTAGGTTGATAGAGGTGGATGAGGTATTCGGTAGAGATGAGGGGGGTGAAGGTGAGGACATAGGCATTTTGAGCTTTTGTAAAAACTTCGGGCATATGGTAGAGGTGTCTGGATTAGTCATCTGCATTTGAGTAGAGCATGGTGTACTCAAACGTTCCCATAAGACTCGTCTATCTTCTTGGGGATGAAATCTTCACGTGTGGATGGGAATTTTGGTATGGAAGAGAAGTGGGCTGTGATTCCGGTCCACTGTGGGTGTGATACAGGGGCGAATGAGGCGTTGTATCAATGGGTGTTAAGAGGTCAACCGGTCACTGGAAAGATTTAGGCGATGAAGAACTGATAGGGAGGAGGGCATGTTCTAGAGGATCCATCATGGTTAAGGAGTTTGGTGATGTAGGCTCGAGGGGTTTCTCCTCTAAGGATGACAAAAAAAGTGGCGATCCTTCTTCTTTTGCAGCAAGAGTGGTGGAAGGAGATGTTTGGGAAATAGATAGGTTGGATAACATCCGCTCACAGTCTTGCAGGGATGTGGTGTAAGAAGGCTCTTCTGTGAGAAGAGAACTCTGGGTGGTTGATTCCTTTATGGGTAAAGGAATAGCGGGGCTGTCCTCTTGTCCTGATGAAGGAGAAGGGGGCGAGGACCCCTGCGTTGGTGAAGAGGCTCGATTCAGAATTTCCTCGATGGAAGCCCTTGGTTGGGAGTTGAAAACCGCATGGATCTCATGCACACTCTTCTCCTCGGCTGAGGTTTCTTGGTTTGTGTTACTGTTAGATGAATGGTTTGGAAATGGTTTGTTGAAGATTTTTAAATTTTGATTAGCAGGGGCATTAGGATTATCGAGGGTTATATCCCCACATCAACCATTTCCTGCACTATGTTTTTCAACATCTTGCAGTTTTCGTGGTTGTGTCCCTTCACGCGATGGAAGTTACAGAAGTCATTTTCTTTATACCAAGAAGGTATAGCGCGGGTGGAATCAAACCCGGAGTGAGGTTTAACAGGAGGCAAGGTGATAGCTCCTGCTTTAAGCAATTTGTCCAAGATCACATCATAAGTTTCTCCCAAGGGAGTGTACTTGATGGGCTCGGCTTTATACTTATAGGTGGATTTTGGCTGGGTATTAGACGGTGCTTGAGATTTGACCGTCACCGCGTGTACGGCTCCTTTTGATTTCGAAGCAACCGATGCGTGAGAGTTGGTGGTGTTGGGTTTGTTGGTGGAGTCTTGGGTTCGGAAATTTGAGTTTTTGTTGCGCAACTTCAATTTCTCCTCCTCTAAGGCTCGAATCTCTAGTTTTGAGCCATAGTAAAGGCCTCATCAAAGGTGCGGAAAGTTTGAATTTGGAGGGTGGGAGAAATGTGTTTAGCGCAGGCCCGTAAAGAGTTCGATGAGCTCGGCTTGAGGTAAGGCATAAGTAAGTTGGTTGATGAGGCCCCGCCATCGTCCAACGAAATCTGCGATAGACTCGTCTTCAAATTGTCGGATGGCATAGAGGTCGGTAATGGATACTTTCTTGGCAATATTGATGGAGAAGTGATCCAAGAAAGATTGGGCTAACTGGTTAAAGGAGAAGATTGAGTGCTGGGCTAAAGCACTGTACCACTCCAAGGCAGGTCCTGATAAGGACATGGGGAAGGTACGGAGTAGTAAGGCATCGTCATGAGCAATCAGATAGCAGGCATGTCTAAACGATCGCAAGTGTTGTTGAGGGTCCTCCTTACTACTAAAGCGAGTAAATTTTGGTAATTCCCATTGAGGAGGATATGTATGAAGGGGGACAGAAGGATGAATAGGCTCCCAAAAAACTTGCTCGTATGTCAGGGTGTTACGGCTTCCTGAAATAGAAGCCTCAAGATTTTGCATCTTGTCCATCATCTGTTTGATTAAATCATTGGTTGGGTTAGATGATGGTGTTGTCATCATAAACGGAGGAGGATTGGGCCAAGAGCCGCTACTAGACAATGGTGGGGTTGAATGTTGATAAGGTAACGATGATGAATGTGTTGGGGCGGCCGAATAAGGGTGTCCTATATAAGATGTTGAGGCCACCGGATGAGTCTGCGGAAATGAAAAGGTGGGCGGAGCCTGAGAGGGAAAGCTCATGTGGATAGATGGTAGAGAGCGAGTTATGAAAGAGGCAATCTGGGAGAGATGAGGTAGGGGCAGTGGATGGTAGTGATATGTGGGGCCCCAGATTAACCAAAGGAAGGCCAATTGGTGTAGTATGAACCACCAAAGCCACTGAGCTGGGAGACGGGGCTAAGGATGAAGATGGTGAGGCGGAGTTATTAGGTGGGGAAGGGGCTAAGTGAGCGGCTATACTAATAGGCATACCAAAGAGGAGCTGACCATCGGGTGTACGGTCAGGGGTATGAGACAAATAATACTTGTACGGTGCTAGGATTAGCATCCAAAAATTTGGCAAAGTCCGGATCTCCTACAGGATCTTGGGAAAAGCACTGGTGTCCGTAGGATTCCCCATAGGATGCGAAGGGGGTGACTCAGGAAAGACACGGAACAAGCATGTGAAACCATGGTTGTGGCTTGTTTCCAGTGATAACAACCATGGACAAGAGGATACAATAGGGAATTAGTCAATCAGAATAAAACAACAACAAAATGTTGGAATTGGTAGGTTGTTGGTTTGTCAGGAACTGTGAAACACAGTAACCGATATCGGTCTGGTAACCGATGTCGGTCAGATGGTAGCCGGCGTCGGTCGTGTAACCGATGTCGGTAGAAGAGGACCGGTGTCGGTCACTATGAAGGCAAAGAGAGAATGTAAGAGGCTGCTGGTTTGGGGATAACAAGGCTTAGTATACCCACCAAACTGTCTGAAGTGATCACTGAGACAGGGTATAACAGAGAAAAACAAAAAAAAAAAAAAAAAAACAAGCAAGATACACAAGCAAATCAAGAGACTAACCCTAGGATTAGTTTTAATCACTTTGGGCTTATGCCTTAGATGCAAGATGATGTCAATCCTAAACAAAAGACCTAAGGGAGATGTCAAGTTTGTTTTGGCTTGTAAGGCTACCTCAATCGGGCAGAGGAATACCGCGGGAAGGGGGGATGTTTGAGATGTTGTGTAGATTATGATGTGATTTGGTATGTGTTGTGCAGTGAGAGTAAGATTAATTTCTCATCAATACCATGGATATCACCCCCACGTGTACGACCTATTACTTAATCTACGTTCACTAGAATTAAAAACAACAAGCAAGAATGTGATGCACGTGTTTTAAACCCAAATCGAAAATGATATTCGATGAAGCAAAGAAAGAGAAGAGGTTAAGAAGATGACTTTCACTAATGCAAAGATGCGAAAGAAAGACAAGTTCTTTTACCAAAATGACAAAATATTTTGTGAATATTTAGAAGAAAGAAACAACAAGTGTGCTCCCTATATGAAAACAAGCAAGAAAGAAAGAAACCCGAGAAGGGTCCCACCAGGCGTGCCAAAATGTTTCACACAAATTTTGTTCCAGAATAGAGTTATTTCTATCTTTTCATTCTCTTGAGAAACAGATAAGGGTTAGGGCTAGGAGGAATACCTGTTGAGTGTTGGGAAGGTGTGCGCGTACCGTAGAGAGATCAGACCAATTGTGAAGAGCTCCTTTTTGTCTGGAAGGACTACCTATAAATAAGAATGCAAGACCACCAGATTTTCGTTAAACAATAAGTGAGGGAACTACCTTGGGCCCAGGAAATATTAGACTTCCTTTCGAAGGTGGTCAGTTCCCTTTTAATACAAATTAATGCAAATGATAATAAAGAAGCTATTGCGAAATCACGATTTAGGTACCTCGTTACTAAAAGCAATAGAGACTAAACTACCAATAATAAAATGTCATGTTGTTTGTTTGGTCACTGGTTATTGATACGTTCAGATCAAGTTACAGGGATAGACAAGGCTGGATATGAGATTGTTTGGAGGTAAATAGGTGAAAGGTTGGTTTTTGGTATAAGTCACAGTGACCGATGCCGGTCACTGGATAACCGACCACGGTTATAAAACCGATACCGGTAGGGGATAACCGATATCGGTAGGGGCAGTGATTTAGGGGCTTTTAAATGGAGGTTGGTTGTAAGGTGGTTATGGGGTTTAGAAGGTTGGTAGATGGTTGAGGGGAGTAGTAGGGTGATAGAGAAGACTCAGAGAGTGAGAAAGTTGTCTTTGGGGCAATATAGAGATGGATGAATGAAGGTTAGGTGCAGGGTGCTGCTGGGTGGTAGATCCAGGAGTGAGCTTATAATCACTATGAATCAAAAGTTCACAAAGTAGTGTCTAGAAGCATACAAGGTAATAAAAGAGACTACTTACTAGTTTCTGATGCGGATGCAGGTCCAAGGAATGCAGTGGCGAAGGCAAGGCTCAGTTGGGATGATCCGGCAATCGGAAGTGAGCTGATGAAGCTATCCTCCGACTCTCCCAATGTTTGGATGAGTGTGACCATGATCTAGTTGCTCAGTTATAGTCTTGGGCTCAATACTCCTCTCTGCAACCTCTTCTCTCTCTCTCACTTGTCTCTCTTGCAAATGAATTCGATCCTTTGTTTTGGTTGGGGGAGGTCATTTACAGGGAACCGATGGCGGTTACCTAACCGACGCCGGTCGCGTAGGGACCGATGTCGGTTAGGTCAAAGTTGGCTATTTTTAGTAAAATAGCCAACTTTCCCTCCTTTTCTCCCGAGGGGTCAGTTGTGGGCTTGGTCAAGTCATTATTAGGTTCGTTTTGGTGCGGGTGAGGGGTGATGAGTCATGGGTGTGGGTCTGACCAAGTTATAGGTCTTAATTAGGTTAGTTTAGGGTTAGGGCTAGGTCATGGTGAGGTGGCGAGGTGAGGTGGCAGGGTTGGAGATGTGGATTTATTAATTATAAGGTAATTAATAAATAATTAAGTGTGTAAGGTTTAGGTGGTGAGGAGATTCCACACTATCCGGGTGGATTTCTTAGAGCTCGAAATTGCTCACTTTATTTGGAGTATCTTACACGAGGGCCTGCTATTGGGAAATGAATAGTCCAAATTGGAGTGGTCAACCCAAATTTACCATTTTGTGGGCATTTGGAAACATTATTGCACATTTTTTGGTTATATCCCAAGGCTCATAATGCTTGGAATTGGATCCATATTTTTTCCAACCTTTTCGGCCTAAGAACTTTTTATGGCAGCACATTCTTCTAGGGGATAATCCTGGGATGCTGTAAAAGTTCCCCCGAATTTGGAATATTTTCAAAGGTGAAATTTTTTTCTATTCATGGCAGAAAGAAATTATTTTCTATTTGTTAATTTTGCAGTGGATCAACACTTTTCGTATATAACAAGTCCATGGTTATATCTAATGTGTTATCAAAAATCAAGTTCAAGAAAATAAAGTTGCTCCCGAGGTCAAACATCTCCAAACTCTCCTATGTCATTGGGGTGATGTCTCATGAAATGTTTCTCAAGTTCTATCGTCCCCATCTTGTCACTCTTTTCCTCTTAGTTGTAGTGGTAGTTAGAAACATGGTGGTTACCACAAAGTCACTCTTAGTGTCGATCTCACAACCATGTTCACCAATCCCCACATCGTTCACCTAAAATGTGGGGTGGCATGCCACCTCCATCATCATGGACTCGAGGATGGGGTTCCCACCACCTTTTCCACCCACTTCCTTTTCTCGTGACGTGGAGCCTATCATCACCCCTAAACAAATTCCCTATGCTTTCCTTAGACATTTCTCCATCTCATGTACAAGTAGAGGATATTATCAAGAATGAGAGCTCGTTGGCTCTATCTCTAGATGTAACCCACTCGACACTAGGAAATACTTTCTAGGCCATGCTTGACATGACAATGACCCTCCATTGGCTAGGTAGCAATTCACTAAGCAAGAACTTAATTTTTGTTTCTTTTTAATGTAATAGATCATTTTCCTAGGCTCGGCCTATTTTGGGTTGTTATGCTCATAGGCCCTTTTGTGGTCTAGATTGGCTCATGTACTTGAGGCATGCTCCCATACGCCTATCTTTATATGAATAGTATTTTATCATTTTATTCATTTTTAAATATAAAATTTATTTCATCACACATGCACACGCACACGCACACGCGCACGCACGCGCACACACACATTTATGATGTAATTGTACATCATATTGTATGAAAAAAACAAATCATGAAACTCGGAAAAGAAACTTAAAAACCTTAAGTGGTATAAATAGGAGATAAATAAGAGATAACCTTAAGAATTATAAAAGAGACATTGGATAAGGAAAAGGAGATTGTATTACTTATATTTTTTATAATTCTATTTTAATTTTATAGTTTTAGTTATGGTATAGACAAATGCATTATATTCGATAAACTATTTCAATTTTTATTCACTTCTCTTATTTTTACAAATGATTAAATCGTGATATTAATTATAAAAACTTATATAATATTTAAACCTCATAAATTTCAAAGGATAATAGAATTTATCCCTACAAACAATATTTCATTAAATATAATAAATAAGTACTTCTTCCACATTTCATATATTGTTTGTTTATAACTTCACTATCATAACAACTTTCTAATGTGCCACTACTCTTCTTTATTGTAAACCATTGGCCATCAATGGTGTCTAATTAAATATCTCCAAACACATTTTTGTCATATAAATTGGATGTCATGGAACATTATGATTAGACGCACACTCTATGCAATTTTATTTATGTAATAATGCAAAGAAGATATTAACACGCTTTGTCAAGTTTGATATTATTTATTTATTTAATTAATTGAAGTTTCATTATTACACATACTTTATTATATTGTCAAAGTCAGTTATATAGTCTTCACACTAACAAATAATCACTTTGAAAAATCCAATCAAATAACGCCATGTGTATTTAGATTACATTTAATTAAAGTTTCATAAAGAAAAATTAGTTTTTTACTTCAATTCTATTAGTCACACCCTTTATTCCTCACTGTGCAAAAATATTAGTTGTCGTGGTTTATTTTTTCCGTGTGATTTATTTTTATGGGGCTCGAGGTCGGATGTCTATATCCTCCTCCCCAACATGGTGCCGATAAACTTACTACATGTCCCATGGTGGAAATTCATCTCAACAAATTGGAACCAAATCCTCGAGATCCATGTCACTCGCCAATTCATTTCTCTTTGAAATTTTTTTATTATTCTCAAGTTTTGAGTGAAATATGGCTCTAGAACTTCTAGTTAATGTGATATGTGATGGTTTTAAAGCATACATATGTATTACTAGCACGAGACGAAGATCATGTGAATGGCATGGTAAGACCGGAGATCAAGTGAATTGTCTGATAGGAATGGTGAAGGGCCTGAGCAAGGTGAAACTCTCTTATCCTCTTGAATGACCCATAGTTTTTCCTTTTGTGATATTGTTATTTTTTACTTTTGGTTTTTATTAATGGTGTTTAATTCTCTGCAGACCCTCTCAGTCACCCCTCCCATGTCTTTTTATAACAAGACTTCATTAACATGTTTTTTTAGAAGATATACAAGCCAATCCGGGTAGATTTTAAGCCCCCCAAAACAAACCCATAGAAAGTATTTGGTGAATATTCAAAAACCACTTTCAAAAATATGGTGAACCACATGAAAATGTGTTTCGCACTATTGGATATTTCCAAAAAAATATACCAACTAGAAATCTATTGAGTGGACAAAATATTGCCTAAGTTTTAGAAGCACGTGAGAAAAGGGCGTGCAGGAAGCGGGTGCATAGGTGCAATAGAAAGATCAGCGGATACAGGGCGCGCCAAGGAAAATTGGACCTCAAAACTTAGTCATTTTTCATGCACGGGCTAAAAATAGATTGAGTGTTGAACACGCTTTGATAGAAGACTTAGATGACACGTCAAGCTATTTTGGCACCAAGTGGAAGCTGAAGAGTCATGCAGAGTTTGGGCTAATAATAGGATTATAAATAGAGTTAATTATAGATTATCTATTATTAGAAGAAGCTTACATGCTTACTTATTTTCTTTTGTAGTGGTGCATGACTATTCATAGCATGTAGCCCATTTTGAGAGTGCATTGGCGGTGAAGGGCAAGTCCCCACCCCCTATATATGTATTGAATTGCATGGCTTAGATAGGAGAGGAACAAAGTTATGTTGCTAGTATGATTTTGTGTGCATGGCTTTGTAATGATAATTCTAATGTATTCAACTATGGGTTTTGTTATGGATTAATATAATGGATCTTTGTGGATGGATAATGATTATTGATGTCATTATTCATGGTTATTGTAAGGTAGATAGGATATTGATCCTTGTTTAATTCTTTATGCATCATGGTTGTGATCTAGTTCATGTTATGTTTTACCTTTAATTACTTGTTATATGTATGGAATACTTGTGTGATCATGCTAACACCTTGAAAAAGCTGGTATTAAAAGAGGGACATGGTACCTTAGCATGCTTTGAGTGAGCGCTCGAGATATTTCGAGTGATGTGTCAAAGTGTATAGGGTTTGGCAAAAAAATGGACTACATTTTGGTTTCGTTGTCGATACCTCTTTTCAAGTTGTTGCATGATGAAGACATATCGGTTGACTTTACCCAGTATTGAGAGTTGGTTAGAAGATTTAGAAGACAATTTTTCTCAAAGGTATAATATGGACATGATTTTGATGCATGTGCATGGGTTGAAGAACATCTATATCATGAACTCTATGAGATGTTTTTCTATTGTTTTCCCATAGAGTTGTACAAGTGGCTGGTAGCATATGCATCAAAAATAAATTGGAGGTATAGATCTATTTTTGGACACATGAAGACTACCAGAATTTGCATGATGTTGATCTAACTTGGACACGTGTTGTAGATCATTAGTGGAGTGGTGTTTTACATAGTTATATGTTGGAGTATGATGTTTCTACTTATTCTTGTCCAGAGGTTATTGAGTTTCATTTCATGTGTGAACCTAAAGGATCTTATTTGTTGTTATCCCTTTAGCAATTAAGATCTTGTTGGTAACTCTAGATTTGGAAGAACGACCTATGGCTAGCTAAACCTTCACCGTGAGTGGGAGCAAGGAGCATGTGCGGTGAAATATGGTAGATCTTATGGCAAAAAGGAAAGAGAAGAAATATGTCTTAAGTATAATTAAGAGCGGGAAAGGGAAGTGGCAAAAAGTGCGGCGTTGAGGAGTCTATGGAGTTATGGAGACAGGTGATGGGTGAAGGATTCGAGGTTCACTTGGAAGATGAGGAACCCGAGTAATTGGTACTCCCCATTTAGGCAAGTGCATAAGAGAATACCCTTCACTTCCGATGAGAGTGCATTTGAAGAAGAAATAATAAGAGTCATAGGTAAGCATCTAATCCCACCTAGTGACCTTGCCCTTGTGCTTTGTGTTCCAGCCTTAAACAGCTTATTGAGAAACATGCTAGTGGTTGTGATAGATTAGTGATAGGAAGATTTCATTTTCCTTTGAATGCGAAGTGCATCGATAAAAATTATGGCATCACAATTGACAAAGATCTTTTTTGTTTGGAAGACTGACTGGAGGAATAATTTCTAGTACATCATCAGGACAGAGTATGGGCACTTTAAAGAAAGTTGGTAATACATTTGGAAGTAGAAAACAGTGGGAGTTCAGTTTAGTACAACAGTTGGAACACGATGTTACTCATCCTTTGGTCCGGTGCCTACTAGAGGTGGGGGATCAAGAGGATTAGGTGGTTTTGGTGGTGGAGGAAATATTGATGGGGGTTCTGGTTCCGGATCTCGTGAGACAAGGTTCCCACCATCATCAACCGTAGTAGATATTTTATGATATGTCTCTTCACTTTCCAGAATACCAAGGTATTGAGGATGTTGTAGAGCATGTACACAAGTGTGAGATACTATGGCACGTTAAAGGAATAACAACTCTTAAACGTAAGGCAAGTCATTTTGTTACTACTTTGCAAGGGCACACACATAGTTGGTATAGGAAGTATGACCCGAATTAGACTGGTGTAGATTATAACACACTGTGTGATGCTTTCTTGGCTAAGTTTCATATACCTGAGTTTGACCAGAAAATCATCACCGCTAAAGGAGATTAAGCAGGGCATGGCTGAGAGCGTAAGGGAGTATGATGCACGCTTTAAAACTTTGCTATCAAAGTTTTCTTATGATATTCACCCTAGCTAGAATGCTCAGTGGTTTTTGGTGGTTTGATAACACCTTTTATAAGGGCACTCTCTCATAAGACATTTACAGATCCGTGTGAGGATATGGAAGCAACTCTGCACTAAGGAATTTGAGCATAGAGACTAGAGTTAGCCCATTCTCTCGAGGTTTAGATTACATTTATGGCAAAACAGTTGGAAAAAAATCAGCCAATTCAACTCATGATACATAGTGGTATATGGTGTACAAATTGCGAGGTGGAAGGACATATTAAGGATAGTTTCCCTCATAAATCGGTGCATGCCATGTTGTTGGGTTGTGGCAGATGTCACTTGAATCATGATTTAAGTAGATGCTTGTTGTTAAAGTGCATGTTTCGGAAGAACGTGACTTGCTACCGTAATATTTGCAAGTCCCACACTCATGATACAAATAATTTCAGAGTTGATTGATCATATTCATGAGGCTATTGAAACCGTGTACACTAGACAAATGTTGCAAATAACTCTAAGGACCACAATCATATTCATAATGAAGGGTGCTGATCTCATGGAGGTGGTATAGGTAGAGCGTTATCAAGGAGGATACAAAGGCCATGGTCATGGTGGTCGAAGAGGTGACTTCCCTCATGGAACCTATTATACGTGCGGATCTCCCGATCATTATAGGTGTGAATGCCTTCAGAACATGGTTTTCTCATGGTGCAAAAAAAACATAAGTTTGAAGAGTGCCCTAATTTATATGAGCATATGAGCAAGTACCATAAGCAAGGATAAGAGCGAGGGGATGATAAAGGTACAACATGATATAGAAGATCAGTGGATGTCAAAGTTAGTGCCTGATCCTGAGGTAATACCTGTGTTGGTGACTACACACGCTGAGGCTACGCGTGCTCATGAGACTCCAAAGAAGAAACTTATTATTACAAAACAGGAGGTATTGCATGTGAAATATCTAGATCCTACTCATTAGAAGTAAGTTTATCAAGAGACTATGGAGGTTATTAGGAACTTACAGGGTGAAATACAGTGCTTGAAGGAGCATACGTAGAAATTGGAATAGGTGAAGAAATTTGAGCTTCCTCATAAAGATGTTGATGACTTGAAAGAGGTTTGTAAGATGTTGCACCAGGAAAATATCATTCCTTTATTATGGGAATGGCTGAGAGAGAAGATACCGCACTCAGGATCTAAGAAAGGAGACAAATATTGCATGCAAACTTACCTCCTCACAATCTTGAGTATGATAAAGAGATCACATTGAATGCAATTGTTGATGGATGGTTATTGAGTAATATATTGATTGACATGGGTGCAGAAGTAAATGTACTCACTTTGGATACATGGAATCATATGGGAGACCACCATTACACCCATCCTCAAATGTGTTATATATAGCGAACAAGACTAAAGCCACACTAATTGGAGTATTGAAAGATGCCACTATTACTATACAAGGGGCCAAGTTTACTTGGGGACTTTGAGGTCTTGGCAATTTTTCAAAGCGGATAGTTTTCCAACATTACTTGGGCACCCTTAGTGTTACGCGAATAATGTTGATCTACACTTTAATAAAGGTTACATTAGTTTTG
Organism: Taxus wallichiana var. yunnanensis; assembly: GCA_018340775.1. NCBI lineage: Eukaryota > Viridiplantae > Streptophyta > Pinopsida > Cupressales > Taxaceae > Taxus > Taxus wallichiana. Next base: position 251,785,489 of record CM031238.1, on the reverse strand, counting down.
AGAACAAGTAAGAGTGTGTGATTATTCCTTTGATAGATGGGAAAGTTTTACCGTATGTAGAACCTTTGAGTGAAGAGGATCTGAACAGGATATACATGTGTATAGTTAGAGATCCTGAATTGCTTGATCCATCTAAGGAAGGTGTTATTCAATGGGATGATGCTTAGTCTATGAGTGATACAACCAATGTAACTTTGTGATAATTGGGTGCATGGAACATATGAAATGGTTGGGTGAGAGATCAAGAACATAGTTACTTGTGTAATCAGTCGTGCATGGTTAGGCACTTGTAAAAACTAGGTACCTTGGTATATTGGTGAAGGAAATCCTAATGTATTTTTGTGTGCCATGGAAGCTTAGTGGAAAGACCAAGTATAAATAAGAAACATGCTAGTTTATACCCTACACAAGATGAAATGCGGTACGTCGGTGGACTACACACACAGATAACCTTTTGGAGTGGCGAGAAGTGAGAATAAGAGGTGGTGAATATTATTGAGTTGTTGCTTGACTTCCGGACTTATTCCCGGCATTCTTTTACCCAAAGGGCATTACACGTGTATGAAAAACGTCCCCACTCAATGGTGAAAGTTTTCTTTACTTGAACTTCTTTAACAATTCACACCTGATGATAGCTAGAGAATCCATCAGTAAAAGAGTAAATCTCACGCCCTGTAATGCCTTCCAAGATTTCTTCAATAAAAGGTGTGGGAAAAGGATCTATAACACATGCAACATTCAACTCTCTATAGTCCACATAGATCCTTATCCTACCATCTTTCTTTATGCTTATTACCATAGGGCTAACCCACTCTAACTCCTCAATGGGCTCACAATTCCAGATTTCAAAATCTTATCAATCTCTTCCTTAAACTTGACACGTAGATTAGGATTCATCCTATAAGGCCTCTTCTTAATCAAGTGTGTGCCTTCTTTAATTTTGATTCGCATCTCACCTAAAGAAGGGTGTACTCCTTTCATTGATTCGTGATAGCCTCGTGGGAATAATTCCACGGAAGTCAAGCAACATTAGGAACAACTCAATAATCTTCGCCACCAAAAGGTGCATGAAGTCTTACAAATTGTGAAGCACCTTATGATGGGGGATAGTGCAAAAGCTGAGGAATTTCTATTAGATATGTTTGAGAGTTATATTTGAGGCATACTTTAAAGAAGAAGAGATCGATGAAGAGAAGTTAGGGCACGCTTTCACCATTAAGAAGAGAAAAAGAAAAGGGTAAGATGGTTTACATGATTGATGATGAGGAAGTAGAGAATCTAGATGTTGATCACAATGTACGTATGCACAAGGTCTTTGATAGTGCAGATGAGAAGGCACACACATATCATGAACCTATGAAAATGAAGAAGGTCAACATTAGGACAAATGCAGAGCCTAAAGAGGCCATTATTGGTGACTATTGGTATGAACAAGAGGTGGCGAAGATTATTGAGTTGTTGCTTGACTTCCAAACTTATTAAATAGGGCACTTAAGATGCTATAATGAATTGAAAGGAGTACACCCTTCTTTAGATGAGATGTGAATCAAACTTAAAGAAGAGGTGCACGCCCGATTAAGAAGAGGCCTTATAGGATGAATCCTAATCTACGCATCAAGGTTAAGGAAGAGATTGATAAGATGTTGAAATCTGGAATCAGTGAGCCCATCAAGGAGTTAGAGTGGATTAGCCCTATGGTAATAAACATAAAGAAAGATAGTAGGATAAGGATCTGTGTGGACTACATAGAGTTGAATGTTGCATGTGTTATAGATCCTTTTCCCACACCTTTTACCGTGAATAAATCTTGGAAGGCATTGTAGGGCGTGAGATTTACTCTTTTACATGGTGATGGATATTCTAGCTATCATCATGTGTGGATTGCTAAAGAAGATCAAGAAAATAAAACTTTCACCACTGAGTGGGGATGTTTTTCATACACAATAATGCCCTTTGGGTAAAAGAATGCGCATGCAAAGCGATATTTTACCGCATTGTTCTCAACTCAAGCATTTGAAGACTTTATTCATAAGTTTTTATGGGTTTATTTGGATGATTGGGTTGTATATGGGTTGGTAAAATATCATTGTGACAACTTGAGACTCATGTTTGAGAGGTGCAAGCAATTAAGCATCTCCTTGAACATTAAGAAGTGTATCTTTACTACGCCCTTTGGAACCTTTCTAGGGAAAATTTAAAATCTTGGACACATTATATGTATAGAATACTTGTTGGTAGATCCCGCAAAAGGTTCTAAAGGGAAATCACGCTTTGCTTTAGTTATTTTGGGATTAGAGGAGCCTACTAATCCTACAAATTTGCAGTGCTATTCGATGCACGTGGATTTTAGGACATACAAAGATGAAAATGCGTAATATAACTAAAGGAAGTTCATTATGGGATAGGCTAAAATTTTCACGCCCTTGGAAGAGTTGTTGAGGATTAAGGGAAAGTTTCATTGGGATGAAGCGCAAAGTTCTTTCAACTCTAGCATTTGAGACATCAAGGAAAGACTTAATTTTGTGTGTCCATTTTGTGCTTTCCTTCTTGGGATAAATCATTTCATGTCCATGTTGATTCCTCTAGCATGACCATTGGCGCAAAGTTCGAACAACTTTCCGGTGATGGGATTGTTAATCATCCTATATGTTTCACGAGTAGGAAGTTGAAACCAGATGATCGAATTACAAAACTATAGAGCACGAAGCATTATTCATGATTTACACGTTGCACAATTTTAGGCGTGATGTTTGCCAAGAAATCCCTTTACATTTTATATAGATCACATGGTGCTTAAGTATTTGGTTAATAAGCTTGTTTTGCAGGGCACATATTTTCATTTAATCAAACAATTTTTTTGATTCAGGAATTTGACTTTACAATCTGTGGTGGTAAAGCCAAGAAAGAGCAATTACACCAATGATCATTTATCAAGGATTAACTTAGGAAAGGACGTGTAGATCATTGAGGACACAGTGTTGATGCACAAGCTATCATCATATTCAGATTAACTACGACCCTATGACTTAGAAGATATTGTTGTTTTTTTACGTTTTACGGGTTTATTGGTGTGGTGTCCGAAGGGATGAAAATATTAGAGAAGAAAAAACTTTCCATACGCATTGTGCCTTACATGTTAATCAGTGGATATTTATACAAGTTAGGTTGTGATGAGATTTTGTGCCGAAGGTGTACTTGAATATGAGCGTGAAGCTGTAATGGAGGAATCTTATAGTGAAATTACAGAGAGAAATTATGCAGAAAATACTACCGCACACAAGATTTAGCTAGATGGCCTTTGGTGGGAAGCAATGTATAAGGATTCTAAAGAGTATGCAAGGCCCGTGATCATTGTTAATAACTTGGGAAGCCTAGCATATAGATGAAATGTCTTTGAGACCGATCATAAGTGCAGAACCTTTTGAGAAATGGGTAATTGAATTTTTGGGTCCTAATTCCCCACCCACGCGGAGGATTGGCTCGCGCTATATTATAACTTGTATATATTATCTAACAAGGTGGGAAGAAGCAACGCCTACAAAGGATTGCATGGTAGCTAAAACAACAAATTTCTTATGGGAAAAATATTATCAAAGCGGTATGGATGTGTGTTAAGTTTGAAAAGTGATAGGGGCATACATTTTTAAGTGAGACTCTCAAAATATTATTGGCAAAATTTATGGTGGCACATCACAAGACAAATCCCTATCACCCACAGGCCAATGGGACTGTTGAGGCTTTCAATAAGATATTGGGACATAAATTGATGAAGATTTGTGATGTTGGAAGGAAATATTGGGATGATAAAGTATCTATTGTACTTTGGGCCTATAAGACAACTTACAAATGTTTGAACAAAGCCACACCCTTTCAATTAGTGTTTGGCGTAGAGGTTATTTTACCCATGGAATTTATGTTACCCTCCCTATGTATTGTGCACGTAGGAGGACTGGATGATGAGCAAGCACTTGAAGAGCGTATAGATAAACTAATGTAGTTGGATGAGTGGCATGTCATCGCACGTTAGAGCTAGAATACGGAAAGTCCAAACAGAAGGCATGGCATGATAGGCACATTAAGAATAAGAAGATTGAAGTTGACGATGGTTCTTTTTATGACTCCAAGTTTTCTCACCACCCCGGGAAATTAAAAGTGCATTGGTTGGGGAACCGTATGTGGTGACATATATACATGATTCAGCACTTTTTAGATACAGTGTGCTTTCCAAACAGGGCGTTGGATGGAACTCGGTTGCCCGGTTATTTCAATGGGAGTAGTCAAGCCCTACTATAAATAAGTATTCTTAGTGTTTGTAATAAGGGATTAGTGTCATTCATATTAGGTTTCCTTTAATGCATTTTCTTTATATCTATTTCCTTTTGTCGTTTTTATGCTTTGTCAATTTATTTATGTGTATTGTTATAATAAGTGTGTTTTCACTCAGTGATTATTATCTAAGTGAATTCATGCGTAGAGGACCACACATACTTTTAGTGTGGGGTGGAGTAGATACATGATAAATGGGCCATGACTGAATGATCTCTAAAGGATGGTTATGCATAGAATAAATATGGTGTAGGTGTTTGAGGTAAAGGTGTGGATTAAGGAAATTTTCTTATAGGTGAAGACCATGCATAGATGGATGGACGCATAGTGTAACGCGAGGTAGGTAGAACATGGGAAACTACTTGGTGTGAGGCATAGTGGATAGGTACTTCGGTGCATAAAGGCGCGTGAGAGGATGTTTGTGGCCGAGAAGTAGGGGCATGCCAAAAGGTTATGACTGGGATGAAGAAAATCAGCGAAAAGCACAAAAAAAAAAAAAGGCATAATTAATGTTGAGTACGGTGGTTGGTGAAGAGCAATCAATGTGGGGAAATTTGAAAAAATTATATAAGGAGGGGTTGCGATATCATTTTTACCTTGCATTGTGAAGTGAAGTGTTTGAGTGAGTTGAAGAATGAGTTGAAGAGGGAGTTATGAACGGGAGTGTGTGAAATAATGAATATAGACATCAAACCTGAGAGATTTGTGCACGACATTGTTTGGAGCTCCATCAGAGATGGTGTTTGAGCAAGGAAAAGGTGTGCGGGAGAAAACCTATGAAATAGGGTTCGAGGAGAAGTTAGGGAACACAAGTTCTAAGTTACAAAACTTGAATTTACCTTGAGAAATATTTTTATCATCGCAATGGCACCAAAGTGAGCACCTAGAGAAACCATGAGGGGAAGAAAGAAAAAGGAAGTGGAAGTAGAGATGGAAGACACCCCGAAAGAAAATTTTCAAAAATGCAGTACCCATAAGGAGTTATAATGGGATTGGATTGGGAATCCCATATTAGATGCAATAAAGTAAGCGACTACAATCATCAAACCAAGCATAATAGGGATGAGTTGGACAAATAGTTGGTGGTGAAAATAGATTTGAGGATAGAGAATGACATGGCCATCTACGAAAATGCAGGTCAGAAGTTTCTAGTGAGTGTTGGAGTCATGAAACTGTAAAAGTTGTAATACTTTGAGAAACCCAAGAAATTATATCAATGGTTGATGTCTCGTGTGCATGAGGAATTCTTCTATTTTGCAGGGTGACGAATGAAAATTCATGTGCCCTTGATTAGAAGTTAACAAGGTTGAGGAGTTTGGGCACAGATATTGGTAGCGATCTCAAGGATGATGAGGTTGTAGAAGTAACTTTTGTTACACTACCTTATGCAAAAGGAGGGTGTGCGATGGACATTGTCAAGCTAGAAAAGTACCATGTGATTCAGACAGCCATGCACCTCCTCACCAAGTTGAATAACCAGGAGCATTGGAGCCAGGTAAACAAAAGATGGCTCCATATCACCAAAAAAATGATAGAGGGATTCATATATAATTTGTCCTCTTTCATTACTAAGACCATTATTGAAAAAGCACACCTTGGAGATAAGATAATTTTTGGTGTTATTTTATTGTCTCTTGTGTTTGTGGAAATTGGGGTGCCCATTGGGCCTAAGGAGAATATTTGGCAGTTTCCTAAAGAGAAAAATTCCCTTACAAATAGGTTTTCAAAATATACATGTGATGGATCCATGAGTGTTCCTTATAAGAAAAGGCTAGAACTTTGGTATAAGCATTTGCGCGAATCCTTTGAACATGAATGGAGAATACCCAATGACCTCCCTTTGGTATTAGATAAGCAGGTGCAATTCGTTGTATATCAACATTTTTATATAGGTAGATTTGGGATGAAGGATGGAAAGTGGAGCCCTGGTGTAAACTACCTTATGCGTTCACCATTTATTACTTCCAGCATCGGTGTCTGATTTTCAAACACACGCAGATTGGTGTTTTATGTAGATAAGGTAGACTATGATTATCATACACTGTGGAAGACATATGTATACCTATGTATGTCTACTTACATAGAGAAGATGATCTCGGATGATATAAGCATTAACTCAATAAGTTTGGTAGTTGGGAATCTTGCATGACTAAGGTATACCTCTACCTTAAGCCCAAGTTAGAAAATGGAAAATATATTGAAAATGAGTTCAAGCTTCCTGAATTTCCCAAGGGAAAACACATTGTGGGTACGTGCGTTACAGATGAAGAGCCCATAGTATTAGAAGAAGAATAAGAGTTAAAGGAAGATAGTGGCAGCCTAGACCATGGCTCACAGAGGCAGCCATCGGTTGGCATAAAGAGAATGTGCAAGGAAACTCCTCCCGCACATGAAGAAGATGAAGCTAGAGAGAAAACGGGCCCAAGGAGATAGGGGTGAATGTTGGAGGCACCGAGAAGCAACAATTCGGATGGTGCCGAGAAGAATAAAGACCCCGTGCACAAGCGTGAGCGTAGGCCCTTCATAGCCCGAGGATCCTAAGACCTCTCCCACCGGCTTGTGTCGAGAAGAAGAAACGGTGAAATTATATACCAAGACATGGTGAGGAAGAGGAGTTATATGGAAGCACGTGCAAAGAGACATAACCCCTCGTCATTGAGTTGGATGCGAAAGAGCCTCGATAGGAAGAGGTGAAGTATGGTACAAAAATTGTTGAGAAGTGTGAAGATGCGAGTGGGAATGAATAGAAAGACAAGGCGGACCTTCCGATGAGCCCACAAATGAACAAACAGTGTTGCAAGGGAAGGCCTGACTTTGGGAGAAGGGGTGCATGTTCCTAAGGGAAGGGGCTCAGGGAGAGATAAGGGGGAGATGTATCAAACTCCCACAATTGGGTATATTAATGATTCCACAAAGATCATTTTCACCAAGTTTCAAATTACTTTGGAGCCTGATGAGCTTTATGGATGGGAGCTGATGGACCCTAAAGCAGTCAACTTGTACACCAAAAAGCAACTCTCTTGGAGCATGCAGAATCATATTGATGAGCTTGAATTTGATGTAAAATAAGATGCATGTATTAAGAAGAAAATGAAGAAGAAATCCCAATCCACACATTGGACCGTTAGGCCCACGAGTTTTGACAAACATGAAAGTAATGCCTTGAACAAAATAATAGTTGAAGTAGCGTGTAGGAATATAGATAAATCACACACTAAGAACTATAGTGGAAAAGAATAAAAGCATGAAAGAACAAGTGGAGATTTTGTCTAATGGGCGAGAGGAAGGATAAAGAGAAACAGAAGAACATTCTAGATTTTGCGGTAGAATTGGGGAAGGAGATTATAGATGTGCATCCAGATGTTGATGAACAAACCGAATAGACCTAGCAGATCCCCTTTGCACTTCTTACATGATTGTGTTCACTTGTTGATAAAGAAGCATTGGGTGCACCGTGAGAAACTACGTAGATGGTTGCACGAAAGAGGAATATGTTTCCACTCAAAAGGAAAAATCCAAGGCTACAATAGTGTTTTCACCCTCAAAATCCCCTCTTTTTGAAGTCAAGTTTTATGAATTTTGATTTGGTGCCTTGATAAATTCGTGCTTTGAAGTTGTGGGTGCTTGGTTTTAATCTCACCCTTTCGCTTGAAAATCCTTCGATCTTCACAGTTTGAAGTATTTTCTATTTCCCCATCTGGATGCTTGAAAATATTTTCCTTCATTCGAATGTTGTTGTCAATCCTTCTCTTTGGTTGTGGATCACATCGAGCTTAGTATTGTTTGCAGTTTCTCTATCTATGGAGAATAATTTGAAATTCGGGCACAAATGGTGGAGTTTTCCCTTTCACTTTTATTTTTCCATAGTCGTGAATGACAGGTGTCAAATTTTGTCACGACGTCCATGGATACGTGGACATCTCTGATTGGATGTGGCGTGGCGGGTTTATCTTTTAAACTTGTCACTTTTGTTATTTTTGAAAAAGTGTCAAATTGGCCCCATGGCTTGAAGGATCCTAATTGGCTGAAACAAGCAAGGTGGTGGAAAGGCGGGTCCTTTTTATGTTTTGAGGCATTATGGCGAAAGGCGTAAAATGTAAAAAGAATGCCTAAGGCCCGCAAAGGGACACATGGCCATTTTTAAGTCAAAAGTGGAGAGGTGGGTTGTCGGGACACTTTAGGAATTTTACCTTTGTTTCCAAAAGGGTGTAAAGTTATAAAGTGAAGCGCAACCCCATTGGCGCCTAGGTGAAGCCATGTGTTGATGCCTGCATTGAAAAGTCAAAGTGGGAAGGTGGATCGTTGGAGCAATTTGAAGATTTTGGCTTTGTTTGAAAAAGTATAAAGTATAAAGTAATTCATGACTCCGTTTTGAAAAGTCAAAGCGGAGAGGCAGGTCGGCGGAGCACTTTGAGTTTTTGAGCTTTTTGTTGAAAAGAGTTAAAATTGTAAAAGTGAGCCGTGACTCCATCGCCACTCAAGTGAAGCCACATGTCAGGCCTATATCAGAAGCGGATGGGCAAACCAAAATGTCTAAAATGCACAATCTCTATAAAAATCATAAAATGCAAAAATCACCCTCAAGCCCGCTTCAGTTTAGATCTTTTCCATGTGGACGGCTCATATTTGAAGTTACAAAACAGTTTAACGGTTGCATTACAGAGCATCATTTTTTTCTGCCATTAACGCTTCTACAAGAACCAAGAAACTAAATGTAACCATTTTTTAGGATTATTTAATGGCTTCTCCATGTCATTATGGGGGTTGGATCCTAGTACTCTGTAGATGTAATAGATTCGAAAGTAATCAATACATAAGTTTTTCCCTTTCTTCCTCTGCTATTCCTTCTTTCCTTGTTTGAATTTGTGAATCATCCATCTTTGCATGATAAGAAACTTTGTGTTCTTGTTAATATGATTTCAGGAACTTTGTGTCTGTGAAATTATATTTGTTATAAATGTGAATGATTCCATTCTGCATCTCCTTTGATCAATATGTATAAGGTTATACTTTGCTATCTGTTGGGCCCCTAGAATGTTGGCTAAGTACAAAAGGCGCGTATGCACGCAGGTCCTAGTTGAAGAGAGGCACACAAGGACAAAGCGCGCCAGGCAGGGTTTAAGAAAAGGGTTTAAGGAAGCCTATGGCACACACGGATAGAACCAAGGGTTCGAGACTTAGCCAAATTGGGTGTTTGGGACAGAACACATGAAAATCATGACCCGACTGTGCATGCTATGTGGATAAGGTGTCATCCTGGTGATAGGTTGGCCTAGAAGGAGCATGCCTATGGTAGAAGCTTCTAGAAGCACATCATGGTGAAAAGTGGAAAGCTCAGGCCTGGGAGAGCATGCTCACATGGAGGACCACATTCAGACACTTGGCATTGGATCTGAGGGCATTGGAGGATGAGTTGGCAGCCTAAAAAGGCTATAAATACAAGCACCTAGAGTAAACAAGGAGAGAACAAAAAAGAGGGCAGAGCTCTGCAAAAATACTGCAAGAACTTTGTTAGTGGATAATGGTATTTGGGAAAGAATGTATAATGGGTATGGGGATTGCAATTTTTCTTTTGATAGCCTAGCTACATTAGTCCATTGTAAAGCATGACTGTGGTCTGTTTCTCTGTGACATTCTGTAATGGCTCCATGGATGTAATGAGGTTACCAATTATATGAATATGAATATCAATGATTTTGATGCATACGTCTTTCTCATAGGTTCTCTTTCATTTATGTTTATGCTAAGTATGGATGCTTGTATACTTCTTTCTATTATGGTACAAGTTATATAATTTGTTAAGTACTTTCTATGTCTGTAATGACTGCAAGGATCTAGAGGTCGTTCTGAGCTCTATGGTTCTTGAATGTCTTAACTCCTTTTAAATCTCTTAAGCACAAATCATAGATGATGATATTTCCCACTAAACTCACATAAAAGAGAGACTCGGCACCCGCACATGCCTCGGGTGAGCGCCCAACATCCGTTGGGTGATAGGCCAACGTGCATGGGGTACCTTTCTTTTGTGATAAGGGTAAAAATGACTACGTTATCTATATTTCCTGAAAGTATTGTTATTTTCTTCCTCTCTCATCTCCTTAGTTCTTCCATTATTTCGTATTGATGATCTTTGGGCATAAAACATTTCAAAGTATCAGGAATCCACACTTTGAAAGTTGTACATTTGTATATAAGCTTTGTTGCTTGCTTTCAATAAGGGAACCTCTCCCATTAAAGAGGAGGTACTTGTTGTCCCCTAACTGTGGTTTGTTAAAGTACCATTTAAAAACCCAACTAATAGTGCGCATAATAGTTGGGTATGAATCTCTGCTTCAGACATTGAAGGGTGAAATGAATAAGGAAAACTCGGCATTAAATATGTGTGCAGACCCTGAGGAAATCATAAAGACAAGGATGTTGGCCAAGGAAAATGAGGTTCTTGTTACGAAGAACAATGAAATTCTTAGGTGAGAGGAGAGGTTGGCGTTGTTAGAAGAAAAGTGTGATGCGCTCACAACAGCCAAGGACCCTTACAAAGAAAAGATAAAGGAAATTGGGAAACTCATAGCCCAACATATGGATGTAATGGATGGGATGATAACTAGTTTAGCAAATGTCCTTAGGGTGTTACAGAATGAGGGTAATAATATGACCTTGAATGAGATAGAAGGAGGACTTGTAGACATCCCTAAAAAGACAAAAAAGGCGCTCAGTGACTAGAATGAGTTAGAGGCAAAAATTAAGAGTGAGTACCCTGAGTTACTTCTTCCTTCAGAGGAATAGAGTGCCCAGACTCTTTTTGGTATATGTTCATTCATTATGTACATACATTATTTTATTCCTTATTCTTTATTCTTAGAGAGACAAGGCATGATTACCCATTGTCGAGGCAGAAATGAAGCTAGTGTGCGGTAATGTTGACTGAACAAAATATTTCCTAAGTATTAGAGGCATATGAGAAAATGGTGCGCATGAAGCAAGCACGTAGGTGCGTGCATAAGATCAGTGGATACAAGGCGCGTCGAGGAAAGTTGAACCTCAAAACTTAGTCATTTTTCATGCATGGGCTAAGAATGGATTGAGTATTGAACACACTTTGATAGAAGACTTAGAAGACACGCCAAGCTATTTTGGGACCAAGTGGAAGCCGACGAGTCATGAAGAGTTCAGAGCTAATAATAGGATGAGAACTAGAGTTAATTATAGATGATCTATTATTATATGAAGCTTGTATGCTTCCTTAGTTGCTTTTGTAGTGGCACATGGCTATTCTTAGCATGCAACCTATTTTGAGAGTGTATGGGCGGTGAAGGGCAAGTCCCAACCCCGTGTGTGTGTGTGTGTGTGTGTGTGTGTGTGTGTGTGTGTGTGTGTGTGTGTGTGTGTGTGTGGGTATGTATTGATTTGCACATGTACCTTAGATAGGAGAGGAACAAGTTTATGCTACTAGCATGATTTTTGCGCATGGCTTTGTAATGATAATTCTAATGTATTCAAATATGGGTTTTGTTATGGATTAATATAATGGATCTTTGTGGATGGATAATGATTGTTGATGTCACTATTCATGGTTCTTGTAAGGTAGATCTGATATTGATCCTTGTTTAATTCATTATGCATCATGGTTGTGATCTAGTTCATATTATGCTTTTCCTTTAATTACTTGTTATATGTATGGAATACTTGTGTGATCATGCTAACACCTTGACAAAGTTGGTATTAAAAGAGGGACCTGGTACCTTTGCACACTTTGGGTGAGCACTTAGATCTGTCTGAGTGATCTATCAACACGTATAGGGTTTAGTAAGAAAAATAAACTACACAATTGGTAACATCTGTAGCTTTGAGGGTGTTAATGGTCATTGGTAGCATTATGGATGGTATTGATCGGTAGAATTTTGGATGTTACTAGTTGTTAGCATTTTACACACTATTGGCTAGTAGCATCCATAATGTTGATAATCGATAGCATTTTGAATGTTATTAATCGGTAGCATTATGAATGCTACTAAACAATGCATCCAAGAAGCTACCAAAAGGAAACACCCAAATGTTACCGAAACCCTACTAAATAACCAATTAACAAACGTCATGTGTCTAAATGCTCTATATATAGACATTGAGCATTATTACTTTCATTTTTCACAATCACTCCTACCCAAAACCAACAAGAAAACCACAACACCTTCCCCAAAATTAAATTTACACAATTTCCCATTCAAAAAATAACCTCCTAACCCATCCATATGTTGCAAAAAATCTTCAATAAAATAAACCAAAAGCACCCACCTGACCCTTAACCTACGTAAATTTGTATATAGGAACCTTATCTTTCTCTAACTATAAAAGTTTCTAGTAGATCCCAATTTTTTTCACAAAGTGGATAGAAGCCACTAGTTTTATGGGCCTAGTGTATATGTTTCAATTTCAAATGGAAACTAAAACCCTAAACTACTTGTTTTCCAATTATGACAATTCCAAGGGTTATTTTCACTTTCAAATCCCTCCCACACACTATCCTTTTCAACGTCCCCGAAGACATTCATCGTTTGACAAGACTTCCACACAAATATGTGGATCCTATGACAATAAATGCCTTATTAACGGACAATGACATCAAGTATTTGGAGTCTCACTACAACTTGTCTATTGATGAAACTACTGGTAAGTTTTTCCATAATCATATTATGATTTTTTTTACCATTTGTTATTTTATTAAATAATTTTAAAATTTTGTTTTTCCTCGCAACTTCCCCAAATCTTTCAAAAAGACGAACTTCAATACAAGATTTCAATCACCCTTTTCTACATGTCATGGTGGGTATTTTCCAAGCTAGAATTATTATATAGGGCCGATATATAGATATTCTAAATTGGGCTTTAGCTTAGATCATGAGAACCCTTAGTAGACAGAAATATTATTGGAGCACCTTTTTATCCTCCAGGATAAGGAATGACCGAGTTATGGTCTTTTAAATGAAACTCCTTATATTAGATCCATAAATTTTATTCTTACATTATATTATGAATCTCTTTACAATTTATGCAACACCCCTTCTCCAACAAGACTCCAAGTAAATATCACATCTATGTCCATAAAAATTGAACAATAAGAGGTGAGTTTAAAATTTACGATTATTTGATTCATAATAATTTTCATTCATTTGAACATATTATTTTATAGTTTCTATTATGTATTAATAGTTTATTTAATTGTAATAGGCCCTAGTTGTTGTAGCTACTTCCCGAAGAGAGGTTGTTATAAGAGGACATTGCCCACTAAATCTTGGAGATTCGATAGGGTTGGGAGGATCCTAAACAATCAATAATTAATAACTTCAGTTAATAACTTCAAAAGTAAAAAGATGAGGATTTAGTTAATCAAGTTGTATCTGGTTATATACTTGTATATATAGTGCTTAAAATGATAAGTGTTAGATATAATGTTGAACAAAATTGTGAATTTAAATGCGATTATTTCCTAGCATAAGCCTACCACAAATTGTGGTCCAAAGACAAGAGCCTTTAGCCCCTCAGGTTATTTTGGATGTGGAGAAAGAAAAGGCATTGTAAGTTTTAATAATTTTTGAATTTGATTTTTTTTTCACATTTTATTGGCAAATAGTTTTTGAAATAGGACTATAAAAGAAAACTTACATGTAAGTAATTTTTTTATCAAAATGGCTTATAAATTTGCATTTTAATTTTATGAATGATAATAAGCACAAAGAAAGGATCAATATCCTCGGGATATAACAAGATAAGGACCAAACATATTTCGCATAACATATGACTTTCTAACTTTTTAAAAAGAAACAACAACCAAATGAAGAATATCTTGGGATTGAAATTGATGTGGAGGGTCAACTTCAACAATCAAAATTCAAACAACCTTCTGCACGGTAAGAGAAGCAACATCAATAAACACCCTTAATAGATAGTACAAGTTTTTCACTTGACAATCATTTGAAAGAAAGCATGATGTAATGATCTAGCCACAAAATGATAACCATGTACTCCGCCGTTTAGGGCTAAACAAACAAAGAAAATCATCCAGATTTCGGATAGCCCTCCTTTAGGGTGAAATTTTTTTCTTCAAAATTACGCTAACCGTAACTCCAACTTGATGGAGTCTCCACTTCTGTATGGAGGAGAAGTCAAAGGAGGGGTATTCTCCTGAACATTTGTCCCAAATGCGGGACAGCCACAACCTTAATCATATCCGTGTCCCTCAACAACTTGAGCATTATTCATGTAAGCTTTAATAGTTTGAATTTGATTTATTATATTTTTAACTTTTTCCTAATTATTTTGTAGTTTTTAAATGTAGTTAAAGTATCGAAATTTGAAGAATGAGGCAATAGTGCTTGATATTCATTTTTAAAATGTAAAGAAAAGTTTAGTTGTATTTGTTAATTTGAAGCAAAATATTGTTACTTTAAACAATTAGAATAATGTGTTAAGAAGGTTCATAAAGGAGAGTGGAATGAATCCGAAATATTGTTTATGAGAAAAACAAATGAGGATCCAAATATTATTAATTGGTGATACAATCAATCCAAAACGTGAAATAATTTTGAATATCAATACATCCACAAAGGATCTTGTTCAGTCAAGAGTATTAAAGGAAGGTTTTGGTACAAAAGAGACAATAGCACAAACAAAAGACTCCACTACTTAAGGTTGAAGCTACACTATGAAATTGAGAAAAAATGTCTTTTGTAAATATAGCTTTGGAATCGAGTTTTCAAAAAAATGGTTGTAAAAAGTTTCTATATTTGACTATAAATATATTGTTCCTGTAATTTTAATCTTCCTTATTATATAAAAATATTGAGAGTTTCAATGTATGTTATGTGTTGTACTTGTAATCTATTCATGCTCAAGTTCTTTATATAAAATAATATTGTGATAAAAAATATTTAATTATGTATGATATTAAATTATTTCAAACACTTTTTCTGAAGTTGGCTTTATATTTTTAACACAATAATATGCTAAGATATTATTTTGTATTTAAAAGACATAAAAATAAATAAATATAACATTTGTTGATTAAAAACACTAAACAACAAAGACTAAAAATATTATTCAATAAAGAACACAACTATATAATAACTAAAAAATTACAAACTTACAATGTGATATGAAAATTGACTTTTGGAAATAGTATGTTCATAAATCTTTAGTCAAAATTAAGTAGCTCAAACAATCTTTGGCTACCTAGTTCTTCATAACTCAAGTTGTTATCTAATGTTTCATTGTTATGTTCAATTATAGTGTCACTTTTTATTTCTTCTTTATTAACTGTTGTATTACATGAGACCCTCTCATTTCGTAATAGAACTCCGTACTACCATTTATCTTTCATAACAAAATGTTTCCCCAACATATCGTAAAACATATAATCTCAAACAAGTCTCAAGATTTGTATCAAATTTGTTTTGATATTTTGATTTAATGAATGTTAATGCGTTAAATACCCTTTCCTCTTCCACCAATCCCAATATCATAGTTTGACACAACTCATACAATCGAAATATTCACTAATGCTTTCATGTAGAATGCTACTACGATACAATTTTTCCATAGTTGTGTAATTGCACCAAAGATATCTATTGGTTCACTTAGTAAGTTGTATTGTTTAACCATTATGGTGTTGAAATGAGTTGACCGAGATGAAAATAATTCCTTTTGAAGAAGATATTTAATTTTAACTCGATATTGTCTATTAATTTTCCAAAATGCTTAGTGATAGTACCCATGTATTTTTATATAAATCATGTATAAGTTTCTTACATCCCGTAGGATTCCAAAATATAGGATTGACCACTCCCATGGTCTCAAGAAGCTCGTCCCTTTTAAAAAATTCTCTGATCTCATTTAATAAGATTTGCAAACAAAATTCAATTTGATCCATGTTTCATATATAAGACCTTCATTTGAATTATGTGTTACGATTCTTCTTCAATGTCATTTCCAACAATATCCATTATTTTTAGAAAGTGTGCATCTGAATCTTATTCCCATTTATGATGATACAAATATGACCACTAATATTGAATTTAAAATAAATTTTAGGATCCTTTAAATTTGTTAAATTTTTCCAACTACTGAATACATGTCCTTGAAAACATTCATCAGAGTTGTATAACACATCTAGTGTTTGACATACTTGTTTTCTCAACCTAATGAAGTCAACTATATAGATGGATTTTTTTAGCATGTTTTTAAGCAATTGATTTCATTAAACATGGATAGAATACCACAAAGTGTGAACAATGTTTCCAAATCATTAGCGGTAAAAAGCAAATCTTATGCCTTGTCAACTTCCCTATGGTGCTTAAACATAAAACTAGCTAATGATGGATATTCATCAAAAAAATTGCATGTAGGATCATACATGGAAATCCATCTTGTATCAATATCTTTAAGAATTTTTTACCGTCTGTCACTCCAATTACAAATTTCTGAAACTCTAGAAATATTTTTGGACTACTTGATATATACGTGTGCAAATCACATATTAGCTCTTCCACTTTTACGACATTTTCAAATGTGTTAACAATTTTGTATGAAAGATTCATTCTATGAGCCATGCAATGAATTGAAATAATATAAGGGGAAATTATTGTTTGTAGGTGAACACACAAAATACTTATATGATTTGTGCATTATTGATGCACCATCATCACCAACACATACCAACTTTGTAGTTATTGCATATTCATCCATCCCAACTATATCCTTCAAATTAGAAATAACCAATTTGCAAAGATTTTCAAGCATTGCAATTTTCCTTCATTTTATGAACAACTAGAAGATGAGGTTTCCTTGTGTGGTTCTCAAAAGTATAAACATGCATGAAAACCCAAGATGTGTTGTCCATTGTTGTAACCTCATCAATGGAAAGGGAGATAAAACTTGCATTCTTGACTTTCTCTTTCAAATCCTCCTTTTCAATCATTGCAAAGAATTTTTTTCATTTTTCAAGCATTTTTATCTAATCGGGGTGATTGTGGAAGGTTATGAAACCCATTAAATTTTAAAAACTATAAAACTCTTTAAAATATGCAATATGTCTCGCCCATTTTTAGAATTAGGAATATAGTAAAGAACTATGTTTTATTTCTTTAAGATATGCATTCATAGCTTTTCCAAATTTTACAATAATTTTTCCCCCTTTCTCCTTAATATTTCAACAATGTTTCTTCTCATTTTCATAATCCTATCCATATCTTACATGTATGCATTCTTTTATAGTTTTCCATATATGTGTGTCTACTATTTTTCCTTCATTTTCATTGACTATCACATATACTTTGCCACAATGTTTCTCAATTATGTCCAACTTTAGTTGTATTTTTGTTCTTTTCCTAATTTCCAACCACAAATTGTAAATCTACATTCTTTTGGAGTATCATTATCATTTTATGTCTCTATAAATTTAATGAATGGATATTTTGTTTCCCAGTCTACCTTAAAATACCTTCCAATTATCCACTAGTTTTCTTCCTTCACACAAATTTCTTTATGGGAAGAGTATTGTGAATATCATCTTCTAATTGAATCTTTTCATTAGAATTTTCTTTTGTTAGAGGCATTTGATAGTGAGGATTATCTTCCAAATCTGGCATGTCATCATCAATTATATCTTCATGTAGTGAAATGTTAATTGTTTCCTTAGGGGATATGTTTTTGTTAATTGTTTCATGTGGAATATAATTATCAGTAGGGGTTTCTGCATTCAAATGCGAGAAGGGTTTAATTATGAAAATGATATTTAAAATTTAAAGTTTACCTCTGTTTGCGAGTGGATGTAAATGGGGTTTACATTTTTGTACGTTGTTTAAAATAATGTAATATGTCACTTTTCCTTTTTAATTGATCTACCTTATTCTTAACGAGTCCATTGTACCTATCCAAGTGTAATTTAAAAATGGATCAGTTTTTTAGCAACATGTGTAAAATAAATTACAAATAATATGATACATATAAAAAATTGATAGAATATGCTACCATACAGTATCATATATTGTGCTACCAAATGAGCATTTGTATCATTTCGTAAGAAATGTAATTTCAATAAAATACTATATCAACGATTAAAATACCATAGCAACATGTGTAAAAAAATATAAATGGTATGATCCAGAGGAAATTTTGGGTGGTCAAGATATCCCTAATTCTCCCTAAACCATTAGAGTACGAAATATCCCATCATGATATTTCCAACGGTATGTGGAATGTGGAAAATGGAGATCATATGCAAAATGTATCACACACTAAAATTCTAGCTCAACTAGTGAAAAACAAACACACAGGACCGAGATGACATGGACTCGTGCAAGTTTGCCAAGTGGACTAATCAAATTTAGACAAGTGGCAATATGGTGCAAAATAATTTTTTGGGGGTTTTGATTTTCTCCTCCAATCTTTGACGCTCGTGTTCGGACAAATGGGTCCCGCTATTTGCTGGTTGGGGCCCTCAACCAAGTTCAACACACTATTTTTAAGGAGGGGTACCTTTGCCTCCTATTCTTCATATTAGCTTGGAGACAACTTATTATTTATATGCCATATTTTCCAGCCCACCATGCATGTGGGACTAATTTGCCACATTTTTAAACTATGCATTGCTCGCATTAGTCACTACCACATTACATCCACACATTGCCAAGTGGCCAACACATACTAGCCACACCCAAGCCTTTAGTGCTTTACACTTTAGCCTTATGTGCTCCACATTTTCACAACGCATTGTATAAATACCAACAAAAAAATTCCCAAGGTCGATGTAACTATGCTACAACACCCATATTAAACCACCTTACTCCCTAAAATGTGCCCCATGTGGGATTAAATTGGTAAGTCCAAGCGCATAGCATGGGATAGAGGCGTTTGGGGGATTTAAACCCCGACTTTGTGCAAAATTATAAGGTGTTTGACCAACCCGCCACTTTCTTGGAAACACTATACAAGAAGCTTTGTGGTATTTGAAGGTTATTCTTTGGAGGACTATGTATAGCCCATAAGAGGTAGTTTTTACATTTGGCTATTTTTCACCCATTTAGAGGCATTTTTAGGATTTTTGCGAGAACTAGAGAATTGTTCAAAATTTCTAGACACTCTTCCTAAACTTTGTAATTTCCCGATTAGTGTTCATATGATGACATTATAAAGATTTTTCAGCCAATTTTGGCGTAGAACGAGGGGAAATTGATTGTGCAAATGCTACAAGAATGTAGAAGACATTGTTTATTGAGTTTAGAGTCTTTCAAAGGTTCGCTAAGAATATTTTTGTAGGTTTCATATTCGTTATTCTTTGTAAGTTTTAATAATTTTACTTGCAAATTGATTTATTAATAGATCAGATGGCGTTATAAGTTATCCCGAAGTTGTATCCCAATCAATGGGTGAACTCGTTATCAATTTGGAGTTTTTTGTTCAATTTTGCATCAATTTTATTCTAATTTTGGTTTAGTTTTAAATCAATAATTAATTGATTTGTGTGCAATTATAACACTATTACAATGTTTTCGACAAATCACATTTGATCCTTTTGATTGTGTAATTGGAAACAATTAATGAGATTGGAATTAGATTTTGATTCGGTTTTGGAACACATTTAATCAATTTTGGATCGATGTTAATCAATTCTTATTTTATTAAATTCGGGGAAAATGAGTATTTTTAAAAGATCCATTTTGTAAATTATTTATACATGGGGTCGAGTGTTATTTTACAAATCACAGTACGATGAATATAAAAAATTGATAGAATATGCTATCGGCATATGTTGTGCTACAAGCCGGTAATATTTTCGATATTTTGCAACATATGTAATTTCAAAAAAATACCATATCAAAAGTTATAATACCATAACAACATATGTAAAAATTTGTAAATCGTAGGATAAATTAATGATTTGATAGAATATGTTACATACCGATAACATATATTGTGTTATTGACCAATACGATATATTATGTTCTTGGCCAATACTATTTATGAAATTTTACAACATATGCAATTTCAATGAAATACCATATCAATAGTTAAAATAACTTGATGTTGGAGGGTTATAATATGTGGTCGATCTTGATCGTCAATTCCCATGGGACAACGAGCAGCACGAGCAAAGGAATTGTGGGGAAAATTTTAAGTGTACTTGATAATCATAATTCGATTTGAAATTCTAAATTCGTAATTAGTATATATATATATAAATATATATATATATATGAAGGTAAATTTTACAAATTTGAATTTCATGTTGAAGGAAATTTGAAATAAAATAGTCAGCTATTGGTGTAAATGCTAGGCAAACCGCCCTCTAAAAGTAATTTGAATTCGAAAAATTAGGTGACCCGGTCCTAATCCCTACACCTAAAAATTTTCCCAACAAAAATTTCAAAAAATGGAATATTCGTGAATTAACGAATATTCACCACTAAAATTTACCTTGATTTCGATTCCCTTGGTTTTCAATTTGTGTTTTCTATGTTTTGGCGTAGCGAGAAAACATGGAGCTAGAAAAAGTCAAATTTGTCCTCTTTTGTATAGCCATAAGCATTTTAGGTCATGTTTAGTTTTATTCCTAATTGAAAAAAATTGCATTTGTGTTTTTATAACTTTGGATTATGTTGATGTATGGAAGGAGGTGAACATGCATAGAGAGGAGATAAAGATGTTGGTGAAGGGGACAATGACCCATCGTTGGACTTCAAATGGAAGAATATAATTCTAGATGGGGAAACGCTATCTGCTTTTGCAACAAGTGATCGAGAATTCATTGTTGGATGTCATGCTCATGATCTTTCCTTCCTACACCTCTTCCACCAACAATTTATAATGGTATTCCTATAGTGAACATTGAATGCAAAAACAAAGTTTTATTTTATCTTCTCCATACCATAAATGATGAAATGAAATGGTTGAATTATATTTGTATATGTATTCTCTCTACTACATATGGTTCACGAAAATGGAGCAGAAATGGGATTTCTTCTTATTAATCATTTCTTTTAATGTGTCAATCTTCTTAGTGTAGAGTAGTGGATTTCAATTAAATTACATTCCTTCCCTCCAGGTCTCTTTGTATATACTTTGTATGATGGACGGTACAAAGGTAGAATTTTTTTCCTTCATATTGAACTTCTCTTACCCATTTTTCTTATCATCCTATTGGTGGGTAAAGGTGCATATTGGTATTTTTCATTTAGTAGATGAAGTGAAATACAAATTTTCACAAGCTACATATATATTTATTAAGGCATTTACAAAAATATATGGTTTTTTAATTCTTTAGACTATAATTGTCTATGGCCGCCTACATTTTTCACCATTTATATATTAAGAATCGTAAAAAAATTGCTTACAAACCATTAAATTTTAGGGCTAAAATATTTTTAAGTCACTCATGCATCTACTTTGACAGTATTTTCCATATCATGGTCTTGTTTTTTATTGAATTTCTCTCTTACGGTTTCATTACTCAACATAAAGTTTTTTAAATAAAGAGTATTTTATTTTTATATGGGATAAATTTAAAAACATCAACTTGTTCATTCAGGTTTTCACTCTCAAGCTTTATCAACGTGAAATGAGCAGTTTACAAATAATACAAGCAATCGTATGTGAAATATATCATAGAAATGTCGAAAGGGGTCTAGTGAAGAAGTGAAACTGGACGAAGAGATACAAAGGGAGAGGAAGAGGGGTGGAGAAGAAGGAGTTTATGGGTGGAGAAGTGTAAGGGAAAGGAAAGAGGAAAGGGGGATCCAATGTGAAACTCTACCCTCAAATAACTATATGACATGTTTGTCAATCACAAGGAGATAATCGTTGTCAACGAAGACGTCGACGAAACTGCTCAAGGAGATATCTCATTAATTAAGGAGTGGTCAAAATATGTTACCGAACCAAAAGGTTGAATGAAATTGCAGCCATTAAATTTACTAGGTGGTTAAAAATACGTAAATGTAAGGGGAATTTGAATGTATGTTTCATCGGACACGTTAGGGATGTGAAGATGTGGAGTGTACGTAGAATGCTAAGGTGACAATTTCATGTTATTTTATACTAGATTTTTTCTTCAACTATCGTTTAACAATTAGGGTATTGCAATGTTCGCGTGCGTGGAATTTTCACTTAAAGGGAAAAATAAAATAAGGAAAATCCAATATGTTCCAAGTTCGAGAACCTAACCATAATGAATAGTTCTTGGAGAACTTTGTAGCCCGTGTTTTCATTTGTAAGCTCAAGTAATTAGGAAATAGTTTATGCATAGACATGCATCGATAATTGACCCCTTCCAATGACAGGGGCATATGAGTCAATGGTAGATTAAGGCTTTAGGCACCGTATGCCCCACACCTATACTATGGATCAAATTGTTCATACCTAAATAATATCTACAATTTGTGCTCCACTTAAGAATTCCAATCTCACAAAGAGGACGATAAAAGGATGAGAAAGTTTTAGGTTGCAAAACCTAGGCATAATGGATACATCTTGTAGCAAATTGTAGTGTCCCTTTAGAGTTGTAAGGTCAAGTATGTGTAGGAAAATAAATGGCAGGAAAAAAACACCGCTAATTAAACCTCGGGAGCAATAAGACGTATCAATGAAAATTGTATGTTTTATAGATGTTAATCAAACTTGTTTTTTTTATTTCATGATGTCAAGGTTTTTTATTAGATGACATTTGATTGAATAAGTAAGACAAACATGAATGGATTGTTGTAAATTAAAAGGTGGGAAATTAAACCATATTGTAGAAATTAAACATGAATGGATCATGCCCCCACACTTATTTCATAAACCATATTATTCCTACCCAAATAATATTTGTTATATGTACTCCACTTAAGCCTCGCAATATCATGCAAATTATTCACATGAGTACAATGTGAGCTTAAAGAGGCCAAAATAATTTTTTTTTGAGAAGTCACTAGGGTCCTAGTTTGAAACCCAACCGTATTGTTTGCTCTTGTCGCACCTTTTAGGCATGTTTTTAATTTTACAATTGAGTAAATATAGTGAAGCAAGCAATGCAAGAACAATCATTGATAATTGAGCCCTCTACGGAATGGACGTATGGATACAAAAATATGTTACAAGTGAGCTATGATATTTTGTCATTTTACGTATTCAATGGCATAAAGGTTTTTATCGCATGAAATTTAGTGTGTCAATTGTTTGAAAGAAAAAGTGCATATGGTGTGCAAGGGGTCAAGGAAACATATTATGGAGATATCTAAAAAGAAAAGAGTGGATTGATCAAGACTACCAAAGTCAATAATTGTTGATTGCAAATTCAGCTCTTGCACTTTACAGGTAGTTAGAACACAAATAAATGTAAGGTGAATTAACATGTGCATTTTAAGGGATAATTTAGAGACAGGAATTGAAGGTTAGAAATAAAAAATAAGAGAACCAAGAAGGCATGAATTGAAGGTTAGAAATAAAAAATAGGAGAATCAAACCCTACATGCATGCCCCACACTTATTCCATGGCTTATATTGTTACCACCTAAATAATATATGTTAATTCTTCCATTTTTTCATCTCCATCTGACACATTATGCGCATGAATGTGATTTGCATTTGAAGGGACTAAATTGTAAAATTGCAAAAACCAAAGAAACATTTCTTTAGTTTCAAGCTTGAGTACTTTAAGGGGAGAAAGTTATATTGAACAATCATTGACAATTATGTCACGCTAAATAGGCCATATGAGCGAAAGGTGGATATTGCCATTGGAAAGAGGGGTTTTTAAATAAAAATGTTGGAATTAAATACATACATGTCTCAAATGTATTCCATGACTTAGTAAAAATGTGGGAAATAATATCCTTTCATGTTTCATATCTATTCCCAACTTACATTGTTTCTAACCAAATACTATATGATATGTACTTAACCTTATACACAATTTTGAATAGGGTTTCGTACATAATTACGGTTAGGGTTTCATAAAAATTGTAATTGGGGTATCTCTATAGCTATCAAGGAATTGAATAGGGTATGTCTATAGCTATGTTGTCCACTCAAAATTTCCCGCTCTGATAAGAGTAAAATTTCAAAATTTTGAGTTTAAGTGTTTTCTGTTCAAATGCCTAAGTCATGAAATTGAAAAAATCATGTTTTGGGTCATTTTGTGTGATTTTCGGGCTGTCGGAACTTTTTGTCCCATCTGTTCCAAGTACAAAAGTGCATTCTGTTATCCGATCAAGTAAATCCCGATCATCCCATTTTCGGCCTGTCGGAGAATTTTGTCCCAAGTGTCCCAAAACTTATTTTGCATGTTGTTCCAATTTCGGCCGAATCATCCTTCCCGCGTACTTCGCACTTTCCTGTCCCAAATGTCCCATTTTAAAAGTGCGAGCTTTCCCATTTTCGGCCGATTTGCCCGAACCGCATCCTTCGCGCAATTTTGTCCCAACTGCCCCATTTTAAAAAGTGCGAGCTTTCCCAATTTCGGCCGAGCCGGTCAAGTCGCGTAACCCAAGTCCAAACGGGCCCTTTGTTCCAATTTCGGCCGAAACACCCGAATCGCGTACTTTCAATTTTATCCCATTTGTCCCAAATGCATTTGTGCGTCCTCTTCTGTTTAATAGAGCCGTGTGTTTCGCGCATTCGCGTCTCACATGTCCCAAGCGTACCAAGTGTCATTCACACTTAGTTTTTCCCGCTCACTCCGAGTATGATGCTTTTCAAATTGGTGGTTGTGTATTCAATGCGCATTAAAGTCATTCCTCTCTCCAAACGGCTATATAACGAGCATTCCCCTTTGCATTTTTCGCATTGCTTCCATGCTATCTTTTGCTCGAACCCTTGCAATTTGAAAACCTGCGCGATACCCCCTCCATTTGCAAATTCCTTCCAGAAGTCTAGGTTGCAGCTCCGAGACTATCACTATGAAGATCAAGTTCCAGGGACAGGAGCAAATTTCTCCGCTTGAGTCTGCTGTTAGCAATATAGGGGACAGCGAAGCTCGTCATCTCGACTTCGGTGATTTTTGGGCAAGAATGACAGATGCAAACCCTACACCAATGGCACAGATGATTAATGATAGTGGTTTAGCTTTTGCCGGAGGATTCCCAATCTCGATGCAGGTGTCTTTGTAGGTGCTTTCGTGCGGAGCTCACTTCGACCCCGCTTCGAGTGAATTGACAAATATACATGGGGAACTCATTGCCAGCTGGACCAGCGCCGCCATTGGGCGCTTTTTTCCGGAGATGGAAAATGCTATAGTCGTCTCTCGGGATCAAGCACAGGCTATGTTCGACCAAGACAGTGACAAATACAAGGCGCGAGTGGCGAAGTCTTGGTTGAAGAACCCTAAGAAAGGTGCTTCTCGCCTAACCAAAACCCTCTTCCGAGCAGATTTCAACGAAGAACTGTCAGACTTCATAATCCTGCTGGCTCGGGTTATGGGTTTGCCCTCCACCAATGAGTTTCATTTCTGGATGTGCCCGCTCATCAGCATGGTGTGCCAGGGAACACAAAATATCAACTGGGCAGAGATCATCAGTATGAATTTGGCGGCAACGACTATCCAACGTCCAAAGAACAAAGAAGTTCTATATGACTTCATACACTGATGTATACCCTAAGCAAAGATCCAGCGGTGGTTTGGTTTCTCCTATATAGATGCACACAAAGATGATCCAGTGTATGCCTATTGCCATGAGCTCACCTTGGAGACCAAAGAACCGCAATTTCGAAGGGTCAATGACGCTTTCACCATGTACGTGGTCAGATTGCTCGAAGGTGACACTGCCAGAAGGTTTTCAGATGAAGCCATGAACCTGATATCACAATATGGAGCCTATTTCATTCAGTTCAGGAAATTTTCTTATATCAGGCTCGCTGGTTATGAGAGCACTCCTCTGCGGCTTCCCATGTTCTGCAATGACAAAATGGCCTTGATTGAAATATGCAGGCAACTAGACAAGTTGCACAGAACTTGCAGAGACAAGAAGATTTCTGGCTTGCACTTTCCCATCTCTCTGGGAAATTACACATGCAAAATTGACTCTGGGCCTCGAACATAGAAGAGCCCTGGTCCCTATCACTGTTCATTTCTTCAAGCCAAGAACCTGTTTTGACTTGAAGAAGTTCATTGAAACAGAACATCAAGATAGTCTATCATCATAGGGCAGATACAGAAGACTACTGGGCCGACTGTGCAGATGATTTTGAAGCCAGAAGAAGGCATTGTGGCAGGTTCTCCCTGCAATTGATCCAAGAACTCAGTCTGTACCAAGTTCCTGAAGGTCTCCAGGATGACAATTCTGATCTATACTCTTATGAGTATGAAAATGTGATTAAGCACACCCCTCTGGAGGACCTGGATTGGAACAGGAAAGAGAGAGATGATCTGGCTGAGATTCTTGCTCCAGTCTTAATCAGGACTAGGGTCTGGTTCAGTAAGAAGATCCGAGAATTCAAGAGGCACTCAGGAGAATCTAGCTCCAAGGATGATTCGACACCCATAAGAGAGGCATCAGTTCCAGAGTCTGGAACACCAGTGAAAACCCCTCCTGCCTCAGCAACTCAGGGACCTGTGGAATCTACTCCTTCTCCATCTACCCAGGTATACAAGAAGAAACTCAAAGAGGTAAAGAAGGAGCCTGCAGAGAATGACCCTCCAAGAAAACAGGCAGAGTTGCCTATAGGGCCAGAGAACATCATTGTTCTCAGTGAAAGTGAAGAAAGCGAGATGCCAACTCCTGCAAATGTTCCTGAAGATCCAGCAGATAAGGACAAAGAGGTCCAGAGCACTGAACTTCCGGGTGCTATTGATTCTTCTACTGCCATTACCTCCAGTGCTCTACTCACGTCTCAGCTTGAGTCAACAGCTGCGCAGACCCTGAGTGTCATGAGCTCCCTGTCTCTTGGTCCCCTTGCCCCTCCTGCAGATTCTTCTTCCTCTTTTGCTTGGGTGCAACCTCTGGTTGACAAAAGAAAGAGGAAATCCTCCTCTCAAAGCTTGGGACCGAATTTTGATGCTGTAGCAGCCTTGTTGGGCACCACTCCTTCTCGTGCCAAGAAAGCCAGAACTACTTCCAGGATTGTGTCTGATGCTCAAGGTCAGCAGTTCTTGGAGATTGCTAAGCCTACAGTGGATAAGTCAGAATCAGACTTGCTGACATCTGACTTGGAGCTTTCAAGGATCCCTATGGGAGAGTCTACCCCTGAAGGTGAAATTCATAACCTCCAGGAAACAGTCACCAGAGTCATTGGAAGGGTAGAGAAAGGGCAGCAGACTATTGAACAGCTGGAAGAACAAGCCCAAGTTCTCACAAGTTTTATCAAGTCACTTTTGTCTAAGGACAAAGTTTTGGACCCTACCCCCTTGACTGCTCTACCGCCTCCTGTAATTCTAAGCCAAGATGAAGTGCAAAGTATTAAAGATATGCACAAGTATTCTGTCTATGGCAGAGCTATTGAAGCCATGGTAGATGACATGCTTGTTGCTGGGCTAAACTTCATCGATGAAGCTTTTAAACTACATGGAAAGGTAGACAATTTACAACAGAAGCTATCCTCTGCTATTGGGGTTATGGATAAAGAGCTTAAACTCAGGTAGTTCATTGTAGACCTTCGCCTCATGGGACAGATAGATGAGAACATCTTACTGGCGAATAAGATTTTCGATGATGCCAAAGACAATCTATCAAAATCCTGGGTCTACAGCGTAGAGTGGAAAATCAAAGTCCTGGAGGAAGCTGTGGGAGAAATGAAGAACAGCTGGCAGAAGGGAGAAGCTTTCAAGACACTGGCAACTGCTGCTTTCAAAGATATACATTGTCATCTTCAAGATGAAAACTCTGGTGCTTCCTTGTCCTTGCAAGAAATCAAAGCTCAGTTCAGAGCTTTTGTCAAAGATCATCTATTCAAGGAAAGCTCCATCTCTAAGGAAAAGATGAAGGAAATTTGTTCTCTTCAGTCTGCCATTGAAGAAGCAAACAAAGATTATCATACTCACGTCGAGTTTGATAAAGAGATGGAGAAATGTCTGGGATTTTGGACTCGATGCAGTAGCCAACATGTCAATTCCTCGTGGCAGAGATATAGGCCGAGTCATTGAAGAAATTTAGGCGGCGGATTCTCGAAGTCCTATTTCGACAACCAACAAGCTACGAGGCATGTTGTTTTTCAAGTGAAGATGATGTAGGTGAAGTACACCTCGAAGCATGAAGGGTGATGCAATGCATTATTGACTAGTAAGATACTTGGGAGGGAGTTCTACTAAGATGGCAATTCGGCACCCAAAATTACTTTCGAGGATCGGGTAGCGAGGACAAGTAAAAAGAATGTTCAAGGAAGGTGAAGACATGAATTGATGCATTGTGTGTTATATTTTTGTCTCCATCTCACATACATTATGCACATGAATACAATTTATGATTAAAGGGACCAAAATGTAAAAGTGAGGAAAACCCAATAAATTTTTGTTTTCAATTTGAAGCTCGACTACTTACACATGAACAAGTGATGCTTGAACAATAATTGATAGTTGAGGTATTCTAGCAATTGCCCATATGAGAAAAAGGAATATTTTATTTTCCATTCAAAGAGGTCTTTTAAATAAAAACACGAGAATTAAATATTTGCATGTTTTTGTGAGAGGATTGCACACATTCATACAACTCTACGTTGTGAATAAGAAGAGTTGTGATGGTGCTAATAACAATTGTAAATGACAACAAAAATTATACAATAGAAAATCCACATAAATGGTATGCCGTTTTTTTTTAGGGAAGGTGTCATAGTCTCTGCAAATTTTGTGAATCCCCTTCCTCACCACAAAACAAAAGTATTTGTTAGAAATATATGGTTTTGATCATTTTGAGGTCATTGATACGTACCAACTTGTAGATGGTGGGGTTACAAGAAGTTGTTAAAAAACAACTAACATGTTGTCGAAGCTTCTCACCCTTTCGCCATTCTAACAAAGACAAATCCTTTTAACATAATGAGATTGACTAAACTATCCTCCATAATATGCAAAAAAATTGTTAATAGAACTATATGTGAAAAAACTAACCAAAAGCTACTAAGGGATGACCATATTTAAACAGAGTATAAATTTAAACATTATATACCAAACCACAGTCATGAACAATTGTAGAAATATCTAATTGCTAGGATTTCATTATGTATTCAAAGAAGAAAAATATACAAAACTATTTCCTATTTCTCTTCGAGGCTCTTATAAGTTTCATACAATTGCTTCCTTATACATACATTTCCTACAATTGCTTCCATATACAAAAGTATGTATGTTGTGGAACGAAAAATATATTGTTACTAAATCGTTATACCTTTTAAATATAGCAAATCACTTAACTTTACTAACAAGAAAAAAAAATTGAACCAAAGAAAAAATTAATGAAGAATGAGAAAATGTAAACCTTTGAAGTGATGACCACACATGCTCTATATAAGAATAACCATAAATGATAAAGCAACAAAGAACAACGAACAAAAGCGAAATCAAAACCATTATAGAAAGGAAAACACTATTACTAAATCATCACACCTTGGAGTAAATGACACATCTCCACTACTAAGTAAAAATATATGAGACCTATTATATGGAATATGCCAATAAAAAAACACCACAATCGACATAACCACGTTTATTAATATTACTTTGATAACTATAAAAATCCTCATTCTTCAATCACGAAATAAACATTGACATATTTATTTGGACTACATTGAAAAAAAATTATTATTGGTAAATATTTTTTGAAAGGGACTATACCCTTGTAAAAAAAAGGCTCAAAAGTTGGATATCACAATAAAAACATATCAAAAAGTGATCAAATTTGGGATGTTATATGAGAGTACATTGCGATTAAACAATTACATGGAAAAGTACCAAAACAAAAACTAAACTGCATATCAATAGCAAAAAATGGTAATTAAGCAACTACTAATATGTCAGTCTCATCTTACCGCAAGCCTGCAAGTAGCTCATCACTTGGATGCTTTGTCAATTGTTTGCTTCAATTCCTGTAGGGCCTGAATAATGCAATAGTTGTAACATGTGAGGGGTCATTCTTATCAACCTGACAAAAGACTTGATCTTGAGTTGGTCCTTCCCCCCATATGTTTTCAGGAATATTGCTTAACATGCAAACATTCTTGACTTGTTGTTCTAGAAAATTGTAAACAACTTTGAGAGTTGTCAGAGTAAAATCTTGTCCGCTTCTCACATTCACCATCTTGTTGTCAAGGAGTTGAGCTTTTTGTAAATCTCTTGAATCTAACTTTCAGCAAGTCCAGGTCCCTCTTCCACTTTCCTCTTCCCATATTTTCTTGACAGTTGTTTCATTTCTCTCTTTAAAGCCTCCAAATCCTTCTCAATCTCATCAATCCTCTTCTTTATGTCTCCATCCTTCTCCAAAGTAGTACTACTTTGTCCAGGGTTACCCATATGGAGTAGGCTTTGAGAAAGTTCAAATTCCTTGTTCTTGCTGCTACAAAGAACTCTCTTTGGAGGGAAAGGATGATTAAGGGGGTAGAAGGAGTTTTTGTTATGATCTTCCTCTGTCCCATAGGATTTGTGGGGGTAGGAATAGTGGGGTCAAGGATAGGGTTGGGGTTAGGAGGGGTAGGGGCTTGAGGGATAGCAAGGTTTTAGGTAAGACAATGTTGATGCAGAAGAAAAATAATCCCTTGATGGAGGGGAATGGCATGGGTGTGATTTTGAACCTCTAAGATTGAGTGCTCTAGAGAGTTCAAAATGAAATGTGGAAAGCAAATTTTAAGATTTATCCTAAAATGGTTCAAGAAGATGAGATGCTTAAGGGGAACTGTGATGTACCTTCCTTCCAGTGTAACATATCTTACCATCATTTTTGCAATCTCATCAAATGGGGTTGGAATTGAAGCAACCTTGATTCCAAAAGTGACAAATCCAATTCTTCACCCGCGTCCAAAGAAATTTTTGGATTTTTCGCCTTATAAATTCTTTTGTTAAAATTAGTTGTCATTCATGTTTAGACCAATTATTTCGTAGTAAGTTCTTCAATGACATTAATGGCCTTGTCCCCATATGACACTATTCTATTTTTTGAACCTAAAAAATTGAATGGAGACGTGTTGGTCATATCCTTGAATCCTTTCGATGAGATTGGAAACCCCACCAATCTACAAATAATTCCAAAGAACCTCGTCCTCCTTCCATGTCAAGTCACATGTCAGCTCGACTTGACACGGTGCTCCCCCAATGATGGCACTGCCACTATTGGAATCTTCATTCCACTTTAGAGTGGTAATATTATTTCCCAAATACCGCTTCTTATCAACTCTTTTTCCCACCCAGAAAGCGTGCAAGAGATGAGAGCATTTAGTTTTGATGATAAGCTTGCGGGGAGAGTTATGATTATCTTTACCTTCATAAGTGTGAAGGACAACTCATCAATGGCTTTGGACTTCAAGTGCATTGTCATACTTTTCATTGATAATAGCATTTTGTACTTGACTAGGTAAGTTCTCATTATTATACCAAATATGCATTTTTTATTGAGAACCCCATGATTAGCAAGAGTGTCTATGACTTTATTGCCTTCCCTGTAGGAATGAATGATTTTGTAATTTGTGAAGGACTTGCAAATATTTATGGATTCATAGATAAAATCCTTTATTGTCCAACTAGGGGATGTACCTGATTTAAATGACTTACAATATTCATGGAGTCCCCTTCTATGATGATATTTGAAATATTGCAGTCCTTAACCAGTCTAATGCCCCATAATGTTGATAAAGCTTCAACATAGTGATTTGATTGATGCCCCATGCTACCTACAAAGAGCCTATGTGATCTCGATTATTCCTCCTCCTCTAACAGCTCCTAGGTTTCCTTGGAAGCTCCATCAAAATTGAGCTTGTACCAAAGATTAGGAGGTGGAATCCAATGGATCAAAGACTTGTCTATACTAGTGTGATATTTTCTCTATATATTTCCAATGTCAATGTTCCATGCTGATAGAATAGCTTCCTCTTCCTTAGGATATTTCTTATTCTTTGGGGGTCTGAATCTCTCTAAGTTATCTTGATAGTAATGACAATTTCCTTTAGTACCTTTTTACACATTATCTCTATTATCTCTAAAGATGATTCCATTCCTGGCTTTCCATAGTCTCCAAATGGTATGTGGAAAGATCAACTTCCAAATTCTTCTAGCCATGTAATGCTTGTAGGGGTCCCGTTGTATCCAGCATGCAAAACATTATTAGGAAAATTCCACCATAGATCAAAACTTGTAAATATTAGACCCCACAACTTTGCAGCAAAATCACAATGTAACAATAAGTGTTTTATATCTTCAGCCTCATTCTTGCACATATAACACATGTTTGGCATAATGAAACCCTTTTTGATAAGGTTATCATTAGTTAAAATATTCCCCTTTAGCACAAGCCAAAGGAAAAGATTAATCTTTGGGGTTAACTCAGACATCCAGATTTTACTCCAGTTAAAATCACACTGAATATTCTCAAAGAATGTATTATATCCAGATTTGACAGTGTAATCACCATCAAAAGAGTTGACCCAAATAAGTTCATCCTTGGATTCAGTTTGATTTAAAGGAATATGGGCAAGTTGTTCTTGAAGAGAAGAGACTATTGGTTCCAATTCTAACATGTCCACCCTAAGTTGTTTCCAAGTTCTCTTGTTCTCCTCCAAATCTATATAGTCTTTCACTTTGCTGCCATATTTCTCAATCAAAATGTCCTTGATGGATCCAAACTTGTCCCTCAAGCTGAAATTGGTCCAATTATCCTGCCAAAACTGAATTTCATTACCATTTCCCACTTTCCATCTACATCCTTTTGTGAGAATTTTCCTGATTTGTAGCAAATTGTTCCAAAAATTGAACCATTGGGGAGTTGCTCTTCAAAGAGAAAGGTATGAACATGGTTCTGAGCCAAATATTTGGTTCTGATGAGCTCAATCCAAGGTTTCTCTTCCTTTAACAATCTCCATCCCATTTTAGCAATCAAAGCAACATTCATTTTTCTTATGTCTTTGATACCAAGGCCTCCAATTTTCTTAGGCATGCAAACCTGATCCCATGCAACTAGATGATATTTGAACCTTTCTTCAGTTCCATGCCAAAGAAAATTTTTATGAATCTTTTCAATGCTTTCAATGACAGCTGAAGGTATGCTAAACATGGACATTATATAAATGGTAAGTTCTGGAGTGTACTTTTGATGAGTAAGCATTTCCCAACACTAGAAAGAACTGCACCTTTCCAACCAACCAACTTCCTATGAAATCTATCCAATAAGGCATTCCATACACCATAGACACTTTATTGGTCCCAAGAGGTAGACCAAGATAAGTGGTAGGCAAAGAGTTTATTTTGCATCCCAATATGAGAGAAATTCTCTTTGTCTTTCCAAAGGGGTATTGAAAAAGTAAACCGAGATTTTTTCAAAGTTAACTTATTGTCCAGAAGTTGCCTCATAAAACTTGAGAATGGTTTTAATTGCTTTTGCCTCAAGAATATAAATGCAGCAACAAATTTACATAGAAAATTACACACAATAATATTATTTCTTCTATATATCTCATGACATGTTTGGCTAATATATAGCCAATACAATAGAAGAACTACTTCCTAGAAAATAGGAAGTCAACAAACAACTTACCCGTTTATAATTTTACGGGTACAACAAAACTCTATAATAATATATTGTTGAAACAATATATTATAACAATATGAGTTGTAATACCAACTCAATTACATCACATAATTATAATCTAACTTTAATAATAATGTGAGCACTAATAATATGAAATCCTAACATTCCCCCCCTTAGTGCGAACATGGGGAAAACCTATCTTATACTTGCACCTGCTCATGATCTGGTGATTTTCACAGGATGATCACAAACCTCAAGGATGGTTTTGCAAACGGTTGACCACAAACCGAGAATGGTGGTTTTGCAATTGGTTTACCACAAACCACAAAGTGATGGTTTTGCAAATGGATTACCAACAACCAAGAATGGTGGTTTTGCTATTGGTTTACCACAAACCACAAATGAAGGTTTTCAAGTGGTTTACCTACAACCACATCATGATATGCCAAGTACTATTCTCAGCTCTCATCACATCTCACTGTAGGGAATAACATAGGAAATTTTATTGAAATCATTGCTCGTACATACATAGAAAAAACTAACATAATGGAAATGGAACATTGGATCATGTTCCCCCCCTCAATGTGAAATTTCCACTTATTGAAAACTGCAAACTGTACCACACTGGAAGCACTAAAATTAAACTGCACACACACACACACACACACATGTCACCAAAGCTGGTATGCGGCCCCGTCGTTGGCAACTGACGAGAGGTCATTGAATGACCTCCAACCTCGATGCCTCCATCCTCCGATGTTATGCTGCTAGTTCAACCGAATGTGATCATGAGGCTCAAAAATACCTTCAATAATTTGGACGTCGCGTACAAGCGAAAATGCGTCCAAAATTGAAATGCGGGCAAATTTTTATTTTTATTTTTCAGAATTTGGACGACGACACTTTTTACAATGACTCACAAATGATGCTCACAATAAGACAATTACAATTTATGATACTTTTGAGAAACACTATGACATTGAATAAACACATATTGACTTATGAACTCGACTTTATGGATTTTACAAAATAACACCCTATATTTTAAAGAGATCAAATGAATGACTAAAAAAATATAAAACTATAACTTTGATTGGTAATCCACTCAATGGAAAGACTTTTGACTCACAATAAATGACACATTGTTAACTTAGAATGACTCGACACATTTAATGTTAATATAGAATATATTTTAACAAAGACTAATGAATTTGAACAACTACTAAATAAACTATTTAGAATACACCTATTGACACCGACCATAATACAATTTGACTCAAAGATTAGACCCAACTAAACATATAACCAGACCTTGTATATATAAAAATACGTATAGAATTTATAGAAAATGAAAAAATGACACGTTTAATTCACGTTGAGGCACTTAGAATGTGTGATTTCTGAGATGAAACGGATCTGCCATGTGCAAAACTTGCAGGTTGGAGACGGATATTTGAGCATCTATCTTTGACCGATCTGCCACTACTCCATCATATAGTATTATCTCTAGCTCGTGAACTAGCAGTTGACGAGGACGTTGGAAACAAATATGGCAGAAAAAAAAGCAGCGTAACTCCAGTTGGTGCCACGTGGTAGATGTGTATGCCGAACTGTAATCAAGTCGACCATTAATGGCCTCCCAAAACCTTACTGTATGATCTGTTACGCATCTAGGGTCGATGTATATAGAGGGATGATGAAATTCGCGAATGGATGCAAATCTAGGAAAATGCATAGGTGATAGCAGCAGAACGAATTCGTTAAGCAACAAAGTAACCCACAAGGAGATCGATTTAGCATGCATACAACACGCCAGAAGGAAGAAAGTGGGCATGAAATTGTCGATGAAATTCAGTCTCTGTCTCATCCAATGCAGAACCTTTGCTTGCAATGAAATTAGGAATGATGCAACGACATGTTGAGAGGTGATTCTGAACTGAACAATTAATGCAAAATGATGGATTCTCTGTGCTTCGACCCAATGATCCAACAAATCAAGCTCACAAACATGCAAACACGTTGCCAGTGTTGAATTTTCAATGAGATTCCGAGCAAGATGAGAATCACAGCCAATCAGTTTCACACTGAAGCAAACAATTTTAATCGCCCTCTTCAATTCAGACAAGCTCTCACTCTAAAACTCTGAGACGATAGACACAGATCAAGCATGCAATACATAGAATATCTAAACTATGGGCAAAGGAAATAGACCAATTAACTTTTGTTTGACTGATCTGACAGAAGACCCAATGATAGATGAATATTTAATGCCACAGAACACACTGAGACTATGAAATCAAACCCATGATTTACTAAAGGCATCTGAATAAAATACTCATCAACAGGGGCATTTCCAAATGAAATGATTTCCCCTTACAATTGCACTATATTTTCATCACAGGCACAAAGATAATGTAGTGCTCTGATACCAAATATAAATGCAGCAACAGATTTACACAGAAATAACACACAATAATATTATTTCTTCTATATATCTGCACAACATGTTTGGCTAATATATAGCCAATACAATAGAAGAACTACTTCCTAGAAAATAGGAAGTCAACAAACAACTTACCCGTTTATAATTTTACGGGTACAAAAAAACTCTATAACAATATATTGTTGAAACAATATATTATAACAATATGAGTTGTAATACCAACTCAATTACATCACATAATTATAATCTAACTTTAATAATAATGTGAGCACTAATAATATGAAATCCTAACAAAGAATATAGGCCATCAACAAAAAAATGATGTCATTAGCAAATTGTTGATGGGAAGCTGTCTGGTTTGAAGAGGTAGGTCTGAATCCTTTTAACAAGCCTACATTAATAGCCTTAGTAATAGATCTACTAAGGTTGTCAACCATGATTATAAAAAGAAGAGGGGATATTGGATCCCCTTGTCTTATGCCCCTACTGCTTGTAAAGAAACCCACTGGTACTCCATTAACTACAATAGAGAATCTGGAGGTAGATATACAAGCCTGAATGATCTTCTGAATTTAGTGTGAAATCCAAACTTCAACAAAACCTTATCTAGAAACTTCCAAGATACTCTATCAAAGGCCTTGTTCATGTCCAACTTTATGGCCATCCTAGCTTTCTTTATTTTATCCATGGAATGAATGGTTTCATGCACCATGATCACCCCATCTTGTATGATTCTTCCTTTAATGAAACCACTTTGTTGTTTTGAGATCAAATCAGAAAGCAAAGGTTGAATCCTAGTGGCAAGAATCTTAGTAAAAATTATGTAAATAACATTTACTAGGATGATGGGCCAAAATTCCTTGAAGTCTTTAGCATCTATCTTTTTAGGAGCTAGCACAATATGAGTATTATTCAGTTCTTTGAGTAAATCACCCGTTCTATAGAATTCATTGATTTTCTTGAGCAAGTCTTCTAAATAAATATCCCAAAACTTCTTAAAGAAGTTTGCAGAAAATCCATCAAGCCCATGTGCCTTGTCCCCTTCCAAAGCAAAAACAACACTTTTTAACTCCTCAATTGTCACTATTTTAGTGAGTTCTTTAAACCTCTCATTAGAGATAATGTCTCTAGGGATGGCATCTAATAGATAAGAGGTTTCTTCTTCATTACATGCATTAGTCTTAATGAGCATATTTTCATAAAATCTTAGTGCTTCCGCTTAATGTCATTCTGGTCCTTAGTGACTATGCCATTTCCAATGGAGACTTCAGTTATTCTATTGCAGGCCCTATGCTTGAGTGTGGTCATATGGAAAAAAAATATCTATCTCCTTCTTTCAACCAAATAGCCCAGGATTTCTGTCTCCAAAAAGTTTCTTCTCTATTGCAAATGTTATGGAAATCAGAAAGTAATTCCTTTTCCAAATGATAGTCTTTAGAATCCATACCTTTAGTAGATACTCTTTGTTCTAAATCCTCCAATTGTTGTTTTAGATCCTTATTTTTTCAAAAATATTACCAAAGACTTCCTTGTTCCAAATTCTCACTTTTTCTTTACATTTTTCAATTTTTACACCAATCTAAATTGAGCAGTTCCTTCCCCATCCCAATGCCACCATTATTTAACCCTATCATTGATATCCTCATGATCCAACCATATTTTTCAAATTTAAAAGAACTATGTGAGGGTTTGGACCAATTGAATAAACTTAGCACTATTGGA
The DNA here is from genome assembly GCA_018340775.1 of Taxus wallichiana var. yunnanensis. NCBI lineage: Eukaryota > Viridiplantae > Streptophyta > Pinopsida > Cupressales > Taxaceae > Taxus > Taxus wallichiana. The sequence continues at coordinate 251,747,317 of CM031238.1, read as the reverse complement.
TTATGATCAGATCCAATCCTAGGTAAGGAAGAAAGATGGAAATCCTAATTTAAAATCCAACTAGCAAGAGATAAGAGCTCTGTCTAGCCTTACCTGAATCAGATCTTCCCCAACTCTCCTATTAGACCAAGTGAATTGATTTCCATGAAGCTCAATGTCCATAAGATTCATAGAGGAGACAAAATCAACAAAGTCTTCCATTTCATGGTTTAGGGAGGTATTGAAGTCTCCCATAACCAACCAATTAGCATCAAGCATATCTGCTTCTAAAAACCCTTAACTCCTCCCAAATTTTCCTTCTTCTAGCAATAGAATTAGGTGCATAAACATTGGAAAGGATCCAAACTAAATCATTATCCAAAGCATTGAATTTGACAGCTAAATGATTATGGGAAGCAAAGATCATGTTACCAATTAGGATGCTCGGATCCCAGAAGATTGCTACACCTCCTGACGCTCCTTGAGAGTCAAAACCAGCAAAATCTGATTCATCCCAAAAATTCTTTTTACAACCAGCTAGAGTATCTACTTTAATTTTAGTCTCCTGAATAACAAGGATACCAGGTCTATTATATCTATGAAGTTCCTTAAGAACTCTTTGTTTAGGACCCCCATTCAATCCTCTGACATTTCAGGAGATAATATTTATCTAAAAATATGGGGGAAGCAGTTTCGGATGGCTCAATTGACTTTGAGTCCCATCTGTAATATCTTTCTCAGTCTCTTTCTTTCTAATTTCATATTTGGAGGGTCTTCCTTTTTTGTTGCTAACACCAATATTTTTTATCTTCTTAGCAGAGGACTTGGTGACCCTTGAGGTGGAAGCCTCCCAATTTATAATTTTCTTTTTTAATCATTGTAAAGCACATCAGGGATCCCCTCAAAACCTTTCATTCTTCTTTTCTTAGACTTAACTTCAATGAAACCACTATTCAAGTCATTATCACAATCAGTAAGCACATTCATTGGAGTTAGGGTTAATTCCCCCTCCTCTTTTTCACACATTTCTTATTCAAAGCATTAAGGTTATAGGTATCCAACTCGTGGAGTTATTGTTTTGTCATTGATAATAGGTTGTTCACAAGCTGGAGAGAGTAGTAGATCTTAATCCAGAGATAAGGCCTTTGTAATATTTGGTTCAGTCTATATGAATTACAAACAAAAAACAACACACCAGAAATAATATTAGCCTCTTGAGTTTCTTCATACATTCAAGATAACATATATATAGGAATATGCTTTCCTATAAATATGGAGGTTGCTCAACAACACTCCTACAAATAACTCTACATTCCTATTCTACGTGAGTTCACATAACTAGAATATTGTTATGATTTGTTTATAATAAAAAATCTATAACAATACAACTATTTACGGTTTACACATTACACATTAATAATAATCACAAAAATATATATTTGCTCAAATATGTGAGTACTACTCCATTTTCCTAACATTCCCCCTTAGTGCGAACATGGGGAGAAACATAAATCTTCTGACTGAGCAGCGTACACATGTCTTGACCTTCCTCTGTGCACTCTGATTGTGGGAACACATCAACCAGGATATGGGAACACTATCAACCATCCATGGGAACATCAACCAAGGTGGGAAACTACATCGACCACTTGGGAACACATTGACCATGCAAAGGGAACTGGGAACATAACATCACCATCAACCATATCTGGGAACATCAACCAACTAATCAGAAAAGTAGTGGGAACATGACATCAACCATCTACTTTTATCAAGAACATCTCCTGCTTCAGTACTCTGTTCTGAATCTCCTGCACTATCTCACATCAGGGGTTGATCTAAAAATCATACTCACAAATTACACACATGAACAAGAGGTGGAAATGAAAATGGAACATTGAGACCATGTTCCCCCCCTCAATGTGAACATTTCACTTATTCAACACAAAACAGGAACTCTGAAATCATACTGCAATCCAGAAATGAAAGTAAAATCACACACACACAGTGTCACCACAACTTCATGCGGCCCCATCGTTGGCAACTGACGAGAGGACGCCAATTATCCTCCAGCCTCCTGTGCCTCCTTCCTCCAACAGATGCATTCTTTTTAGAAGAGAAAGTCTTCTTCACTATCTTGAGCATCAACTTCTTTATCATGTGAATGGTTGGATCCTGCTTCCCAATCACTTTCTTCTTTTCTATTTTCAGAAATAAAAGCATTTTCTTTTAATTTTCCCTCAAGCAAATCTTGTGCTCTTTGCCTGCAATACATAATACCATGTCCTTGATTTTTACAGTAATGACAAAGGAATCTTTTCTTGGAGTCTGTGAATGTTGATCTCTGCTTAGAAAATAATTTGGATCATTTTTTTTTATTGTCACCATACAATGCATTTTCTTCTAGTTTAACAGTTTTATTTTCTTCATCTATCAGTGAAGAAATTAGATCTTCTAGGCTGGGATTGATCTTGCTCAAAGTAAAAACAATGTTTGCATAGTGAGATAGCATACTATTTAACAAAACAGATTTTGCATCATCATCCTCTACTTTAATTTTTATCCCTGATAATTGATTCAGAATAGACCAAAACTTACTTATATGTTGTACCATGCTTTCTCCTTCATCCATCTTGAGTCTGAACAACTTCTGCTTCAAGGTCACTGTTGCGCTTCCGGTTTGGGATCCAAACAACTTGTTCAATGTTGTCCAAATGAAATTTGAACTTTTTGAAAGGTCTATATGATGCAAATATGCATCAGACAACCCAAGTCCAATGATTGTTATTGCTTTACGATCTCTACTCTCCCATTTGGCCACTTCACCAGCATCGGTTGGTTTCTTGAATGTTCCATCCACAATGTCCCACAGATCTTTGTTAATCAATATCAACTGAGTTCGTACTTGCCAAGTGTGAAAATATTTTCCATCAAATTTTTCAATATGACCCATTTTCTCCATTATAATATTTTCATTAAATCCAATTAAAGATTGGATTTGATATCTTCAAACACTATGCAACGGAAAGTGGAAAAAGAACTAAACCAACACTATATAAAAAGAACTTGCTTATTTGGCAGATCAATTGAATAATATGCAGACTTACACGTAGAGATGCATCACCTTTGACTGGACTTCACTGCACATCTTTTCAACACGTCTATGAAGCCACTCTTATTATTTTTAGTGATAAAGAAACTTCTCCCCTTAAACAAATAGATTTCTTTTCAGTTTCCACGTGATTCACATTTGCCACTTAAATGACCATGCGACAATGCCTCCCAATGATTTTATTTGACAATTAACACTGCAGACATATGATCCACCGTCAAACTCCAAATACATTGTGCGTGGACAATATAAGATAATTCCAAGTTGTAAAAGTTTGATTCAGGGCCTTTGCAGCAAACCGTTATCACTCAGTCTGGATACATGAACATGTGCATGCAGAAAAAAACACGTGATGATAATAAATGAGGAGACGTTGTCCTGCACAAAGATCAAAACATTTCATTGAATTCGCATAGTCTTTTGACCGAACGACTCACTGCAAGTCCAAACGATCTGAGAGGGTAGGTTGTAGTGCTGGCCGATGCTCCACCGAGTTTCTCTCACAGGATCGGCTTGCTGCTCTGATACCAGATGTAATATCTGGTTCAGTCTATATGAATTACAAACAAAAACAACACACCAGAAATAATATTAGCCTCTTGAGTTTCTTCATACATTCAAGATAACATATATATAGGAATATGCTTTCCTATAAATATGGAGGTTGCTCAACAACACTCCTACAAATAACTCTACATTCCTATTCTACGTGAGTTCACATAACTAGAATATTGTTATGATTTGTTTATAATAACAAATCTATAACAATACAACTATTTACTGGTTTACACATTACACATTAATAATAATCACAAAAATATATATTTGCTCAAATATGTGAGTACTACTCCATTTTCCTAACAGCCTTCACCTCGGTGTAATCTCCAAAAATGAATCATCCCCCTTTGCTTCATTTAGATCTTCCACGATGGTTTCCAATGGGTCAACCTGGAAAGCATCTTCCAGAGGCATCTCCATCTCCTGTAGCTCCATTGCTAATAGGATGTTGTTTTGAGGTTGTTCATAAAGCTTTGAAATTTCTTAGTTAGTAGTGTCCAATTGATCTGCATTCTCTTCCACAACAAGCCCCTGATCTCTTGCTAATAGATTAATTAAAACCCTAGAGTTATTTTCATCAACTTTCATGATAAGCTTCACGGGTTTATGTTGATCCGGGTCATCTCGCTTTCCTTGGTCCAATGAAGCATCTCCTCCCATTTTTGGTAGAGGAGTATTTGGCTTCCAAAGTTTCCTGCATATGGTCGCCAAAGCCCTTTTTTTTTTTGATATTTGATATTTCGTATGGCGGTTTTGAGCCTATTTTTTCTATCTTATGGTTTTCTAGCCCATGAACTTATGGAATAAGATTCTCTACCTCTGGTGCATTTATATTCAAGTCTTTTCCCTTTATCATTTCATGGTCGTGGGAAGCTCCTTGTTACGATGTCTCGATCCACCATTTGGATTAGGGTTTTTTCTTTCCTTGTTGGAAGCTACGGAACCAGATCTTCCTTTGGAGATTTTGTCTTCCTTATGCTTAATTTTATATCCATTTGAAGTGGGACATTTCTTGGTAAAATGTCAAAACTTTGGATGGTAAACACTTTTATTATACCAGAGCTATGAACTGGAGTGGTGGAGGAGCACTTTCTCTAAGTGGGACATGGGGGTGGGCTTGGGTCCTTAATGTCCACCGAGCAATCTGCATTCGAGTGCCCCACTATGTTCCACTTGGTCCATATGGAGAAGTTTGACCCCTACCTCAAGGTATCCCCATGGCCACTTATTGAAAGCATCCAATGAACTCGTTAAGAATGGAACCTGGGTTAATGATTACAAACTACTTATAACTCACCAATAGCCCAAGACCTTAACGCACTTTGAAAATTAGAATAGGCTACCCTTTATGTTTTTTTTTCTATGTTTCTCGCTAACCCGAAAACATTATTATAGAAATTACATATTGGGAGGTTAATATGGGATTGGGTGGTGATGTTGTATATATTATTACAAGTGTATTCTCTTAATTACACCTGGATAGGCATGCCTTAAGTGAAATGAGCCGAGCCGGACATCTACAAAGAATATCAACGATAAAAATAAACAATCGTGCAAGTGCGTTGATTAAATAGATCCCACCTTTTTCAAATTTTGACATGTCACATGTCTTTATCATTGTTTGTGTTCCAACTAGAAGAATGGGGTTTGTGTCTGATAGGCAACAGAGAGATAAAATCACTAAATTTTAGTGTGGTACGTGTGTATGACACTATTGGATGGTCTGCAATATTTGTTTATTCTCTTGACTTAAAAACCCACTAGTACGAGTAGGCCTAGAATTTCAAATTATTTGTGCCTGTCAAAGCAAAATTTGTTGACGGTTTAGCTCTTTCATGTGGCTGTAATTTCAAGAAATTTTTATAGATATATGTATAATATGTTCATATATATATATATATATATATATATACCCCATAAAAAAAGTTGATGGTTTTCAAAATTGCAGCTTGTTTTTGTTTATTCGAAAAAAATTACCTCGTAAAATATGGTTAAAATCACAAAAAAACAGCCTACAGCGTGTCAATTTCCGTGCTTGGCCGTACGAGGCATACAATTTCGACTTATGTACACATGTTTAAAAAATATCAATACGTATCTTTGCATCAATGAATGGAGGGTGAAAACTAGGTGACTTTGTGGACATGTCATATCAACCATAAATCAAATGACTCTAGCATGTTTTACGTCACACCAAACAGTCTTACTGATTTGAAAGCATTCATGGCGTTGTCTCCTACCAAGCAAGGGGTAACCACGGTCCACAACTATCAATCAAGGCATTGATGGCCACTATCACAAAGAATGGGAAAAATTATACAACTTTAGCTTCACAAGAACTAGAGAATGTTGATGAATGTATACACATTAAGGGAGAGGAGCCAATAGTGGAGCATGGACCAATAATGGTGAGGGTATTTGTGAAGTGAGTGACTAGTACATGTACATTTGTCATTCAACATTTGAAAAAAAGTAGCTAATAAAATGTGTCACATCAAAGAATCACCCAATCACATGATGCCACATAAGTGGAAAAAAATGCATGACATAATGCCCTACTAATGGTCCACCCTTTTTTCCTTTGTATGAAAAACTACTTGATTTAAATCCATTTAAAAACCACTTTCCATAAAATAAAAATGCTCAAAAAAAAATATTTAGATTAAGAAAAAAAAATCTATTAAAGGGTTTTTTTTTCCAAAATTGATGTATTTATATGTGTGTTGTACACCCCTCAACTTGGGTGCACAACTATTGGCTCCTCTCCCTTAAGTATTTATCACTTTGTGTGTGAGACATTATATTGAAATGCCATGAGTAACGTGTAGTAGCAGTGGCGAGATATCTGATGAAGCGGTGTAGTGCATGGTGGCACACGTTCTGTCACTCGTCTGAAAGAAAATGGTATGACATAGACGCCTTGCACAAAACATCCGATCACCATGTCATTTTGTTATTCCTACTTCCGATCGAAATAAAAAGCTTGAGACGAGGGGGATTAAGCCTTAGGCAAACTAGGCAGTTGCCTAGGGCGCCAGCTGATCAAGGCGCTGAATCTAAAAATTTTTTTTTTCGGTTACTTTTGGAACTTAACTTTAAAATAATTTATCTGAAGAATTAATATTGATCAACCCATTTATAGATTTTATTGTATAGTAACATAAATTTCATGCATACACATAAAAACGTTTTGTAATATTTTTGCAAGTAAAAGAAAATATCACATATTTATAAGCACATGATTTTTTTGGTATTGTTACCCATTCTTTGATGTAGCTCTAGATTATGTAGGTGTGTAATTTGTTCTAGAAAAAGGTTAATGTATGTTTTATAATGTTGTTGGTGTATCTAGTAGAGGTGAGTATAATTAAAGGAAAAAAGTATTTAATTTTCTATTCTTAATTTTTGGGGAAAATTTTATTATTTTGTTATGGAGGAATTCGTAGGCCTAGTCCAAATACAACTCTTCACAAAACCATGGGAGCTACATAAACATTTTTGTTTCTTTGCAAAAAAATGGTGCTTTATTTCAGGATAGAGTTCTTGTCACCTACTTGATATGGCTAAATCAGACTTGTAAGAAGCCTTGTATAAAATATTGTATTTTTTGCATTCGAACATCTCCTACAATTAATTTTTTCCATCCACGAATATTTTTCATCCTTCCGTGATAATTTAATAATATATTTTTATTATTATTTTATTATGACCATGATGTAAATTTAAAAATACAAAAATATAGACAATTTTTATTTATTTACTTTATGGAAAATAATATTAAATAATTTTTTGAGGAGGGCGCCCACTCAAACTATTGCCTAGGGCGCTCCCAACCTTTAATTCGGCCCCGGCTTGAGATGTACACGTAAATAAAACCAAGAGAGGAAGATACGGGTCCCCATGCAAGAAAATAGGAAGTCACTCCTCACAATGGTGTACAAGTATTTACTGTTAGGAATATGAATGATGAGTATGGAAAAGGAAAAATGCTAATGGTTGTGGTGTTTGCAGAGTGACAGAGGTTCGATGGATTTTGAATGTAGCTCGTGTGACTCTGAATGATGAGGAAAAGAAAGAAGCATTTTCCATGACACTCCATGTCTATCTAAAGAAGCTTACAGGAAGCACCTCTCTACGACAACAATGTTTCCCAAATCAAGGATTCTTGCTTTCCAAAGCAAGCCCCCTCTGTCCTAGAAACCATACACAATAATACCCTTTACTCTTCTCATCCGCCTCGTCCTCTGCCCATGTCCTCCATATCACATCGTTATATTCCATAGGTGAGCAAGAGGGAGATGGAGAAGGAGACTACTATTTTTGTTGGTATTTTCTTGTATTTTGTTATTTACCTATATGCTTGAGGAAGATGCTCAGGTGAAAAAAAAATTGGTTTGATTATAAAATGAATTTCAATTTTATAGTATGGGGTGATTATGTTGATTTAAGTCGCCAAGCCAATATATGTTCCTTGAGCGGGGTTTCAATCTCATGAACAACATCTAGACTAAACCAAATCTTACAAAATTTAGGCTTTGTGTAGCTTTATTCGCTTCATTATTCTGAAACAATCTTTGCCTTTAAATGACTTATTTAAGTCGTTCAATTTTCCTACAATAGAATTTTGCTTTATTCTCTCCTATTTTTCTAGAATAAATCCATGTTTTGTTCTTATCTTAGCTTCCAAGAATTAGCTTATTCTTTGTTCATATCAATGCTTTGTTCTTATCTTAGCTTCCAAGAATTAGCTTATTCTTTATTCATATTAAACATTATTTTATGTCAAAGAGTCCTTCGAGTGGTTTGTATCGGCCTTATTACATATACATCTTGGAGGTGCACCATAATGGATGAACAATCAATTTTCTCATTAGTAATAAAAAGTCAAAATGAAAATACAATGAAAGTTCAGATTTATGAATTACAATTCAAATTCCTCACATCACTATAGAAAGGCTCGCTTATCCAAGATTGGTCTTACGGATGGGCTATATTTTTATTGCTTGAAATTGAAAACTGTTAAGCATCTGTTGTGGGCCTGTCCTTTTCCCAGATCCTTGTGGAAGTTTGTGAAGACCAAGTTGTTTGCTATTTTTCATGGACCTCTTCATTGGCGGGCAGTATTGTTGGGTGATTCCAATGCCCTTATATGCAACTCTTTTAAGAGTATTTAGCATTGTGTGTGGATTTTTGCCTTGTTCATTATTTGGAAACTTAGATGCAATCATGTCTTCATGGATGGAGTACACAATTTAGATGATTTTTGTCATTGTTGGAGAATCGAAGTTCGGCTGCAATTAATTTCTAAAGGATTTCTTTTGCTCAAGGAAGCCAAAAAGCTTGTTGTTGGGGATTATTCTGATTTCATTGTTGTTCTTGTTGATTTACGGACCAAGTTATAAATTTCTTTGTATCTTTCACTGTACATTTCATTCTTTTGTATAGTCTTTGTTGTAAATATCTTTTCTTTTAATATACAAAAGTATCTATTCTAAATTAAAAAAGTTGTTCATATATTAGGTTAACACGAGGTAGTGTATTGAGGAAGCCATGTTTAGTTTGATCTGATCATGTGTTCGGTTTGACCTGATTGTGTGTTAAGTAGCAACTGCTGTCTGGTTTTGCTTTGTAAGGAAATATAAAAGATAATGAATTATCCTTCTGTCATTCATGTTAAATATGATCAGTAAATAGGAAATTGATGCTATGCTTTATTATATTAGACTCCCTTGTTGTAACATACAACTATTTTGTGAACCTCCCACGCCCACTTGGCTAAATATTTGAAAGTTGGATGGTACACACGGTCAATTGACATGTGTACGTTGCGAATGAATGAACGGGCAATCAATTTGACACAAGCAACTCGGAATCTCGATGTTTCCCAATTTTGTATTTCATTTTCTAGCCTATTGCACATGCTTTTTAGTACTAGCCAATCAACCTACTGATGCAAGTGGGAAATAATCCTATCTGCAATTACTGATATCTGTTTCATCAAGAATTTGTGGCTGGAAACAAATGCATTTTTCCAAAAAAAACCCATCTGGCATGTCTACACAGTCCATAACGAGCAGACACATTCGCACCTAAACCAACAGCGAGGAATGTCAGACGTAGCTACAAAAATATTTTTGAATTCATTGTCTTAAGCAACAGATCTAGCTAGCCTACCCCTTGAAGCCTACGAGGTAATAATTCTAGATGCTATACGAGGCCTCTTAAAACTTCCATGTCATGGTGATGCATACCGATCATCTTAAATAGAAACACCAGTGTTAAGAGACTAAGAGTAATAGGCCCCAATGATGCCAAGCAAATTGGCCAACAAAATAGAATGATGTCTTGATTGGGAGAAGTTATTGTATTGGCAGACTTGAGAGCTACAAACCATTATAGGAGCCATGGTCTGCACCACGATATTCACACCTATTCCAGTGCCAAACAAATTAACACATGGCACTTGACATGAGACAGAATGCCGTAATGTAGTTCCATATATACACACCATTGAGGAGAAAGACTGAGAATCCTTTCATGATGTGCATTGGGAAAAAATAACTGAATTTTAAAAGGCGTTACCTATTTCCTGATATTTATGCAGCAAGGAAAGGTTCTACTTCTTTGAGGTATAGAATTTTTGCTTTGTTGCTACTGCATTCTGTACAAATTCCCCTATTGGCCTCCACAGAGCAAAGCACCCAGATCGATGTTTGGAAAACTGAAAAATTTATGCTTTCTTCCCTTTTCCTAATGCCACCAACCTTAGCGGCAGGTACTCTTGCTGCACCGCAACCCTTGTTTGAGTGTGAACCCCTAGCCATTTTAAAGCACATAAAAGGAGCATTGAGCATAAATTTAGGGGTAAAAATAAATTATGTCAATGGGAATTCTATAGTGAGGGAGACCCACTATTTTATGTCATTCGTTTCTAGGGTGACAAAATGATACTTAGATATGTATTTGAAGAGGAATCAACTTTTTGTTATTATTAGTTGGCCTAATCAAAATTAGATTGTGAAGGGCACAAGAGGCAAAAATGTTAGTTGAATTGTAGAGGGCAAAAGAAACAAATGTGGTGATAAGTTGTGTTTACATAATGATGGGAATTAAATTGGATTCTATAATCAAATGGGTTGTGGTTCAATGATTCTATAATCAAATGGGTTGTAGTTCAATGTTGTATTTGATGGTGTAAAGGTACCTACGAAAGTATAAATCCTAAGAGATACCAAGTGATAAGGGATGAGACCACGATCATGCCCCCGAGAGTAATTTTGGCAAATGGAATTCTCTCGGTCCTTGACATCTAAGCTCAAGAATTCTATACACATAACCCATGCAAGCTTGGATACAATCAAATAATAATAATTTTCTTCTATAGCTATGTAACTTCAAGACTTTGTATCTTATATTTGTATTTTACTTCTAAATGCATGCCTTACTACCTTACGTTGGATACATCTCATTAGTGCATCTTAGTATTTGTTCATGTTCTAAATTCCTCAATTTCATTAAAAAAATAGAATCCCATATTGATGGGGAGCCTTAGTTTGTAACAAACTAAGTCCAATATATACCATAACGAGTACAAATATCTTAAATACATTTATCTCAAAATGTCGAGTAATATCAATCTAAAAGATTTAATCTTATATGTTTAATGTACCATAACGAATACAAATATCTTAAATACATTTATGTCAAAATGTCAAGTGATATCAATCTAAAAGATCTCATCTTATATTTTTAATATACCACAATTATTAATAATTTCATTACCTATGTTTATCTTTTTTCTTGTAACTTAAATCTATCTTTACATTTTATATACATTGTAATTAACAAAATTTAAACATTCTTATTATTGAAATCCAATATAATTAACATGTTCATTTAATTTAAATGATCTATGAGAAATTAAAAAATAGAGTTTTTCTTCTTCTTAATCACATTTTTTCCTCTCAACATTTTTCACTTATTTATTTATTTTTCTTTTATTTATTTATTTGATTGCATTTGTTATTTATATTTATATGTTTAATTTTTTTCATACATTTTGTTGGTTCTACTCCATTAAAAATAAACACACTCACTTCATTACATCCTTCTAACTCCCCATGATATCATTGTAGGAATGCCACTTAATGTAGTTATTATATCAACAAAATA
>CM031238.1:251635164-251735396 GCA_018340775.1 Taxus wallichiana var. yunnanensis | reverse complement strand
TTGAAATTTTTGAATCATCTTTCATCTATCAAGAGTTTCCTCATTTTTTCATCTTGACATCCTAAGAAAATCCCTTTTCGTTTCATCCCATTCCGATGAGCGGTTCATTTTTATGCTCAATTCAAGTTCAAGATTAATTAATTAATATTTTAATTAATTTCCTCTATTTTCAAAAATAAATGAATTAATTTAATTTGGGAAAATTAATTATTATTTATTTAAAATATTAATTAATATTTTAAAAACCAAAAGGGAAAAGCTTCCTAGATTTTTTCGTGAATGCCAAATTGGCTCTCCGCTTCCTTTTTCCTTTTTAATAAAGCTTTCATTTTCCCCACTTGTGGGAAATTCCTTGTTATTTTCCATCACAACCAGATATCATACTGAAAAAATATCTCCCATTTTCCCATGTGGAGAAATGGAGGGGAATTGCCAGCCTACTTTTCCATTGTCATGGGCAAATGGTTAAATTCTTCCCCTATTCCCTTGAAATTAATGCCCACTACCCAAAGAAATTGGAAATTGGTTATTAATGGGAAGAAAGAAGAAGCGGTTACAAATCAAGAAAGCTTCTGGGATATTCATAACCTCTCTCTGAGAAACTCTATGGAAAAATACATCTACGAAGAATAATATTTGAAGCTTTTTATTTCCAACTCTTTATTATTTCCTGTGAAGAAACACATTTTGAAAGGATTTTTCATAGAGATCTAAAGTTTATATGTTTTCGGGAGGTGATGATACACAAATCAAGGAAACACAAACTATTCAAAAATCACAAATGACATCAACCATGAAAAGGTTTTTGTATTGGCTAAGGAATTGGTGCATAAGTAGAGTAAAACGTTTCCTCCTTCCATACAAGGACACAAATCCCATATCATGCACACCATGATAAAGAAAAAGTCAAACACAATTGGAAAGAAATAAGTCCATCAATGTGTAAAAATCAAAAAGCATAGCACAAATGCCATGTATGTCACAAGGCTAATAAAACCATGAGGTCATAAAATTTCCACCCATGAAAGGAAAAAAACATCGTAGAAATAGTTTTAACAAGAGCATCCACGTAGGCCCAAAACAAATTGCACACACAGAAGCCAAAATATACCACCCACAATGCGATTCACCTTGTCGGCATTCAAATCCACATGGCCACATGAGTCAAAGGAGTCAAAATAAGGCCACATAAGCTCACGAGGAACACATTTCCACACAAGAGTGAAGTAAAGAATTGTCCATTGTAGGGAATAAAGTGAAGCACATTCTTCACACATGCCAAAGAAAAATTCAAAGGTCAAAAAACTATTAAAAAAGTAAAAGCCAGCATTTTCCACATTATACATGGAAGTGAAGAAGATTATCAAGACCAAATCACACACCATTTCCATGCAGTTGTCCACACATTCCTTCCTTTCTAAGCACTTAGGGACCTACAAAAAGTTAACCAACACAAAGTTCAAAGTGATTATTTTCATGAGCCTATCCCATAAAAGCATGGGATCAAGTTTCGACTTACAAAATTAACAATTTTCTGGAGGTAGCTCATTGATTTCCCAAGGCCAAATTCATAGCATTTTGGCCCTGATTTGTAATTTGAGCTGAGTCTCAATATTTCATTGTATAGCTCAGCTCATACTGAGCTCGAGCTCATATTACCATTTTGGAAAAATTGTAAATTCAAATTGCTCTCTTTATTTTAAAATAATAATAATAAATAAAGAGCCATATTTTTCCTTGTAGTTACGGTGGTCCGGAGACTAAGACCCGACACTATTTTGTGTGCTTCCTTTTTCTTCCTTCAAAATTCATAATGGCTGAAAAACCTAACAAATCTATGGGAAAGTCAAAGAAATCCATAGAAAGGTCAAACAAGTCCGCACTTAAATATGAATTCCAAGGGATCATTCCTCCCACTTCTATCAAATCTGTGTATGACAATATCACTGACACCGATCTTGGCCACATCAATGTGACACAATTTTGCGATCGGGTGAAAGCGAGGGAAAACCATCTTCTCGGATATAGAATCTATCATAGTGGTCTACCTCAAGCAACAAATTTTCTTGTTTCAATGTAATGCCTTGAGCTAGTCATTTCCTGCGCGAAACATTATGATCCCAAAAGGTGAGGAATCTTCAAGGATAATCGTGAGCCTTTCCTTTTGATCACACAGCACATCGAAGAATTTCTCAACATCCCAATTTCCTGAGAATGTTGACATCACTCAATAATCAACACAAGAGTTTTGGGATGAAGAACCCCTCAGGTGGACCAAGATGGTCAACAACAATTGGCTAGTGACCAAGAGGACTCGTGTTGACCGGTTTCCCAAGGAATTGTACCACATTGAATTTGTGGAGGAAATCGGTGATATGATCACTCTTCTGAGTCGAGTCTTTGGTCTCCCCTCTGCCAGAGATTTTCACCCATGGATGTATCATTTCATCTACATCATCCTTGCAAAGAGATAATTTGTAGATTGGGCCACCATCATTAGTGACACTCTCCACAAGTAGTTGATCGAGGTGAAGATGACTAGGCATTTCTACATGACATCATACCTAACCTATGTGGTGGCCAAAAGGAAGTTGTTTTGGGGTTAGAGACAAAAGGCATCATGGGTCCTTCAAATAGTGTTTTCCACTATTATCCACAATTGAGTTTCAAGAATAGCTCTCATCACTTCAGGAGAGTTAATGATGCTTTCATCTTCCGTGTGATCAAAAACTTGAATAGGAATCTAGAAGAAAGATTCTCCAAGGATGCCATGGTGGTCATTTCTCAGTGGGAACATGGTTCATTCAGTTCCCATCCTTTTCCTACATTCGTGTGAGTGGATTTGTAGGCACTCCATGGAAGCTTCCCAAGTATGTCAGTGATAAGTGGGCATTAATGGAGCTTGCACGACAACTTTTCCAAGTTCATTGTCTTCTCAGTGACAAACATCATTCGGCATCCACTTCCCAATCCAAATTGGGAATACCAATGCCTAAATCTCTTCAGTGCACAACTCATGGAGAAGGAGTTTTCTCTCATTACCATACATCCATTTGTGAAGAGATCCCAATTTGACATCAATGGATTCATGCAAAAGGCTCTCGAGTGAAGTACCAACACCATCCCACCATGGAAGACTTTTGGTTTGCTTGTCTCTCAGATGAACAAAGTAAGAAGGTGAGAATTCTCCCGCACGACCCTTGCTCAAATCAAGGCCTTCCATCAGAGATCCTCCAGATTCATTAGTAGATGATGGTGACAATTTGATTGATCCCTCATATGATGTTGTTTCCTTCACTCCATTTCCCCAAGTTGATTGGACCAAGAGAGATGAATTCTCTCTTGATGGAAAGAATCAGTCGATTCTAGAAAGGAGCATAGCTGGTATGAATGAGAACTTGTAAAGTTACCATCCATCCAAGTTCATACCCCAGGACCACAAAAATTTCCAACATGAGGAGGTCTCCAGTTGACTAAAACCTCTTCTCATCAACCTTCCATGCCATCAACCCATACACATCAAGCAAGGAGAGAATGGTTTCCCAAATCCACTTCTCCAAAGAAGATGTCACGAGGAGAAACATCCAAGGGTCTGGCCCTATTGAAGGAAGAGAACGTGTCTCGGGTTTTCCACTTTGAGTAGAGACTCATCTACTCACATTACTGATAGTTCAAGGAAGCTCATCATAAACACTACTCAGTCCATGTCATGCACAAGAGTCTACTCAAGTGCAAGTGGTCCAAATATCAAATGCTCCTGAACCCCTAGTTCACAAAGAGGTTTCTCAAGGTTTCCCTAAGGTTCAGAGTCGATGTCAAATTTATTTCCTCAAGGATTGAAGTTGTGGAAAGAAATCTTGTAGAATCCAATGATGTCGAGAACGATGTGAATGTTGCTTCAGACTCCAGGCTTCTGTGTGTAGAATTGGTCAAGGAGACCCCTTCTTGGGTTGATTGTGAAATCAAGAAAAGAAAGAGGGTTGTCAAGGTGATCAATATTGACTTTGATGCCCTTTCCAAGCTTTCAAATGATGTCATCCCCAAGAATCCTAAAGTGTTCTCGAGAATAATGGTGGATGGAGATGGAAACAAATTTGCAGATCTTGCCATTCCCCAAGTCGAGAAGGAGCGTAATGCCATGATGTCTACTGACTATGAAGTATCCAGGATTGGACTTGGGAAGTCTACATTGGAAAGTGACATGGAAATGGCCTGAGATTCCATGGATATTGTGTTAAGAAGGCTTGAGAAATATAAATCTCAGAATTCTCAACTCAAGGCTAAAAAAGAATCAGTTGGTGAATTATGTTCAACATTTGATAAATCCAATATCCTCCACTTTTCCAGTACTGATGTAGTGGCTGCCCCGATGAAGAAACACTCAATCTGTCGAAGGAGGTAAACACTTTAGGCCATGTCACTAAATCTTGGCTTTCAAAAATTCTCATTTTTGGGAGAAAGACAATCAAAGCGGTCATAAAGCTCCATGAAGACATTAGTGCATACCTAGATCCAATCCTTTCTTTTAAGGAATCTTTTTCTTCTAGCATATCAAATCTGGATGAGATATTTCCTAGTCTACAAGAGATGATGAGTATGGAATCTACAATTCTAGCCATTGAAGGGATCCTTGAATTTGAATGCCGAGGGACACACTTTCTATGGTGTTTACATCTCAAGTCACGGAAGATGCTTCTCGAAGATTCCATGATTCATTACGAAAGCATATGCAGTGAAGCTTTCACTTCACTTGCCTCAATTCATGAGTTCATAGCTGAAATCCCTTGTGATTTTGTGGATGAGCATAATCGAGGCATTCATTATAACATGTTGAGGAACAATTCTCACAATTGTTTAAGGACATGTACATTCCTGCCATCAACTTCTCCTCTACTTCAATGGAATTGTATCAAATTGAGGAACTTGTTTGAGGATGCTCAATCAAAAATGGTCAACTTGCATAATATGCCAGGTAGGATTTTGGAATTGTAGGTGTTCTGCGAGGTTGTGCTTCAACCGAGTGAACCTCCTGAAGAAGAGAAGATGTTCGAGACATTGGAAAGGTTCAAATCTTTTCAATTGGAAAAGGCGGAAGATCCTAATTTCACCAATGGGTGAGGAGATAACATTCTGGTATCTAACAAAGTGGGAGAGTCCATTTCTCATACGATTGAGATAGGCGGACCCCACTTTAATGGATAAGGCATTGGGTCTTGTTTTATGTTTTAAAATGATATTTTAAAGTGATGTTATTGTTAAACTCATTTTTAGCAGACTTTTGATCACTTAAGTGATTTCTAATTTCAAGTTACTTTTTAAAAGTTAGTTGAAAAAGTCAAAGTCACTTAAGGTGCCCTAATTTAATGTTCATGTAAACCCTAACTACCTTGTAACCAACTTTTGGGTTATAAAAGGAAGTTAGGGGCTCATTTGTAAGGGTGACTTTGAGAGAGGAGAAGAAATACTTTTGTGCAAGCTTTGTTTCAAGAAAGAAACTTTGTGTTCTTTTGTGAAGACATTTTGAGAGTTAATGAAATATGAACTTTGTGTCCCATTCATTATCTCTTGTAGCATTTGATGTTCTTATGTTCATTAGATGTTAGTGTTTAAATCTTGCATGTGAATACTATCTTTGATCTTATTGTCAACATTATTAATTTGTTGTTCTTGTTCACAATGATCAAGCTCTGATATCTACTTGCTCATGTGTGTTCCCTTTCATTTATTCTTGTTTAGCTGATTCAAACTCTATTTTATTTGAGTTAGTTATTCATTGTTCTTCTTCTTCTCTATGCAATATTAGGCTCTTGTTTTTACCTAACTATTGTATGCTCCTTCCATCCATTCCTTTCCATTTCTTTCCTTCATTCCATTTCATCTCCCTCATTCACACTTCTTTCCATTTGATGTCCCAAAACACCCCCACATACAATTTTGAATGTATAGATGTGAAGAATACAATTCTTACCCTGGAATGTCCATGGTGCTTTTGCGCGTAGAACTTGGTTTAATGGACAACTTAAACACCTTAATCTGTCATCCACTTCTTCGCTCATTCCATAATTATTCTACAATACATCGGAGAGAATAACCTCTTCTTCTTTTCCTTCAATTGTACAAGACTTCTCCAACATCATGAGCTATTGTACACAAAGTTCCTCTGATATACTTCGTGTTCTTCTACCCAAATGGTTTAATCTTCATCATCCAAACCATTGGGCAGGAGGATAGAGCATTAGTTTTATAGTACCACTTCCATTAGAAATAATCATGTTGCCAGACCTGTAACCTATGAATGCACCAACAATGACCAACCGTGGTCTTCCTAGAAAAATAGGATATCCTCCTAAACCTTCCTTTGGTTAAAGGACAATTAAGTTTAATAGGGTATTCCCAAGAGTCTACCACCACAACTATGTCCTCAAGGACTCCTTCAGGTCTCACCATTGATCTATTTGTAAGTTGTAATATTGTTTTTTGTTGGCCTTAGTTCTTCCAATTTCAAATCATCCATAATTTTCTTGGTCATGATGTTAATGACTGTCCCCGTCAATTAGAGTATTCTTTATTGTTGTGTCATTAATTGTAACATTTACCAAAGGACTTCCTGGATCTATATACTTTGGTAAAATTGAATGTCCAAGCATGATATCAACCAACCTGTTCAATAAAGCTTACACGGTGGATAGATCCTTTATCTTTCTACCTGATTTTAATATGCATAGATCCTTAAGAAACTTTTTATAGATGGGCACATCCTTGATTACTTGAATTAGTGGAATATTCACTCAAATATCTTTTACCGATCGACAAAATTAGAATGAGAATCGATTTGAAGTCAATATTCTTTTCTTGTAATCTCTCTGGAAATGGTGGTTCATTAGCTTGTAGTTTACCTTTGTTGAACTCGCTCAAAGAGGTTGTTGTAGATCAACTTACAACATCTTCTAGCTTTGTTGTGGATCAGTCTATAACAACTATGGTTCATCTGCAATCTTTGTGATGATGGATTTACTTGTGGAGGAACCGGCTCTCTTCCCGAGAGAAGATGGATGTTATTAACATTAACTGAATAGGTAGGGTATTGAGATGATTCAATCGTATAGCCGATGAGAAACTTTATTATTGGGATTAGGGAGTTAGTTGAGTTGGTAGTTGAGTTACTTTTAGTTGAGGGCTAGGTTGGGGATTTGGCATCAAAGCTTGCTACTACGGATAAGGAGGTTGTTGGTAAGATTGTTGGTAATTAGGAGGTTAGTTATTCCATTGTTTCCCTCTTCTCCAAGGCTACTGTCATGGTTTGAGGGGTTGTTGCCATTGTTAATGGCTTGAAAACTAAGGTTTCCATTGTTGTTGGTATTGACTAGGGTATGAAGCCCAACCTTGCTATGGATTAGCCCAAGGTGGGGGTTACATATATGGATTACTAGCCCAATTATGAAATGATGACATGTCTTATGACATACCTCCTTGTCTTGGTGGCCATGATTTTATTTGAGCAACATAGAAGACTTGTCCATCCTCTATTTCTATCATCTTGAATTCTGTTCAACTTCCCTTTCTTGTGCAATGATGGCCAATCCTTTGCATTTGCAGTCAAATTTCTTTCTTTTGCATGCATGGAAGAACTCTGCAAGTGTTGCCTCTGCATCTTCTCTTTTCTTCTTGACATTTAAAGCATCTAGTTGAGTGGCCATGTCATTGATTATCTCCTATTTCATATTCTTGAACATGTTGACCATCTTTGATTTGGATATGTCCCCAATTTCTTTGGTAGTTGTTCCACCCCTTGATCTTACATTTCTTATTCTCTTCATAGTGACTCTAGATTAATTCTTAGGGATTCACAAATCTCATCAAAGGTAGCTTTTGAAATGTCTCCAACTCCTATCAGATCCAGAGCATCCATATCCTCCTCACTAATTCCCTTCAAGAAGAGTAATTTGAGATATTCAAGAGGTAGTCTTGTGTGCCTTGTCTTCTGAATACAGAACAAGAATATTTCTAGATAGTCTTCTAGTGGCTCATCCTCCTTCTGCATCATCTTGAATATTTCATCACCTCCTTTGCTACTCGGCCTCAGTAGTAGCCCTAGTACTTAGTGAGAAACTTATCCTTCATTTGTGCCCAAGTGGTAATGATATCTCTTCCTAAACCCATGAACCATCTCAAGGCCACATCCTTGAGTGCAAGGGGAGAAATAGCTTTAGTTTACGTACATCGGTGGTATAATCATAACTCCTGCATAATATTTCAAACTCAAACAAAAAGGTTTCTGGGTCTTCAATTATGGATCCATGAAAAGTTAGGAAGGGCTAATGGAGAAATATTCTTCACAACGTGCTCATCATTGTTGGAAATGGGAAACTCAAAGGTAGTTGCCATGTCTTCAACATTTTGGTTTACTTCTTCGCCATGTCTGCCTAATCGAAACAACCTCAGAAGTCTCACTTAGAGGGTGATCTTCTACTATCAAACCTTGTACAAAGGAAGATATGTCTTCTTTAGAATCAAATATAGAAATCTGTGCTACTTGCGGATTAGGTAAGAATCTACCATGGACATCTCTTGACGGTGTATGCATTAACTACTCAAATCATTCAACATACATTAACCGGGGTTTAAAGGTGGAATTTTCTAAACCTAAACTGTTCCTAAGAAATGAAAACCTCTCAAAACATTATAACTTGAAGTATCCCCAAAAATGATGCCAAAAATGGTGGTGCAAATTAACTTACAACAATGAATATGATGTTCACTAATTCACAATCATTTAATCATCAAACCAAGAGATGTAAAATTTCAACGATGCCATTGTTGCATGCAAAATTACAAATAATTCAAGAGCTATGGAAAAAAATAGTTGTCACTACTATACTTGAAAATAAAACAACTTGAAAGTACAATGCTTGAAACAAAACTTAGAACTGAGAGCAAATGACTTCTAAAACTTATGACTAAAAACAAAGCTTCAAAGTTCAGAATGCGAGATAAGGAGATAAATTGTTTCCTAGTCTAATCATGCAATGAAACAGAGCAACAAAACTATGGAAGGGTTTAGCAGACCACAAGTGGGCCCCACCTTGGATGTTAATGCCTTCAAAGGCTTTAAACTAAAAGCTACTGAATATAACTCATATTCTTTATTAAATTGGCATGAAGATTACATTTAGAACAAACAAATTATGTATTTGTGTATCCTCTATTCTCTAATTCTCCATCTAGATCTCCTCCCATTCCCAACATTAATCCTTTCCTTTTATATTCCTCAATTACAACAAAACATGAGAAGAATATTTTGACTAGGAGTTCAAATAGACTAAGTAAAAGATCTTCTACGAACAAGTGGAAGATCTCAAATAGATCAACAAGAGTTCCAACACATGCAACATAATTAATTAACAAGTGTTCAGATATCAAACACATAACTCAAGTAACCATTAAGTTCCTTAGATCACATGTTTAATTGATCAATCAGTTCTTTAGTGAGTTGCAATAAATAATCAGATCTATTGCTAAGTTATCTTCTAGTTCTCATGTCCTAGTCAGAATCGCCTCTCCAATGACACGCATGACACGAGTGTCATTGTTCACGTTTCCAAGAAATTTGCATAATCACGAATTATTTATTGTAGGTGATCTCCTTTAGTGTAGGCGGTTCTGTGGGTAGGTCCTTTGGCCGGATGAGTGGTCGCAGCGGTTCCTTAGCTGTAGGTGGATCCCTTTGGCTATGGATGGGTTGTTACAGGTAAGTCCTTTCTACATATAACAAGTTTCTTGCAAACAAGAGTGGCATCACACAAAGCATCATTCAAACACTTTATTGAAATCAAGAGAATAAATGCATACTCAAAATACCACAAAATAAAGATAATTAGTTATAACTATATTAATTAGTATTCATGCCATAAGTTCAGTTATGATGGTAATGTTCAACAATATAACAGGAAATACAAGGACATGGCCTCAATGGATTAAAAAAATATAGAAGATGAGTTGTTTATGAAGGGAATTTAAACAACTCATTATAGAATATGGGGGAAGTTTACAACAGGATGAGCTAATAGATTGGATAGCCAAGATGGACAAATACTTTTATTTTGAGAACATCAGAGGGATAGAAAGATGAAACTCACATGCATCAAATTAACAGACAAGCTAAAATATGGCGGAACTTTATACAAGAGGAAAGAATAAGCGAAAAAAAGGAAAAAATCAAGAAATGAGACAAGATAACAAAGTGGAAAAGTTGAAAGGTAAGTTCATCCCCTCAGATTACCAGACTAGTTTATTCAAAAAGTTGTAAAATTTGAGACAAAGAGAACTAAGTGTGGCTGACTATACTGAAGAATTCTACAAATTGGCTATGAGATTTGGTCACATACAGATGATGCTAAAGAAGTGAAAAGGTATGTAAATGGTTTGAGGTTGAATATACCAGATGAAATCAGTTTCTTCTATCTACGGTCGAGTAGAAGAGACATATTAGGAAGCCTTGAAGGTAGAGGAGAAATTATCAAGAAAGCAAACCCAATACTTGAGAGGTAGAGGAAGAGGAGTGAGAGGAAGAGGCTAGCATTTATGAAGATGATAAGAGCATCAACAAACTAATGAAGAAGAAACAAGCAACTCACAAACACATGGTTCTTTTAGAGGTGGATACTCATACAAAGGTAGAGGTGGATATGGAAGAGGTAGAGGTGAATTTACAGGAGATGCTTCAAATGTAATAAATTTGTTGGACATAGATCATTTGAATGTCCTAAACATCCACAAGCAAGAAGCAACAGGGCTAATGAGGCAAGAAACCAAATTGCACATGCAGATGAAGAGGAGAGTGTAGCATCACCATCATTGGTGGAGGAACCAAAAGTAGGTGAAGCATTGATGATGAGAAGAGCCTTGGTAAATACAAGTAGAAGGAGTGAAGAAACAATTCGCAACAAGAACATTATTCAAAACTATATGCAAGGCAAAAGGTAAATGTTGCAAACTCATTATAGATAATGGTAGCACTAATAACTTAGTCTCCATTTGAAATGGTTGAAAATTGAATTTTAAGAAAATGAGGCATCCTAATCCATACAGAGTCATTTGGGTTTAAAAATATCATCAGGTATTGGTAAACCAACAATATTTAGTGTATTTTTAAGTTGGTAGATATCATGATCAGGTTTTGTGTGATATATTGCCCATGGATGCATGTCATCTTCTTGTTGGGTAGACCATGGAAATTTGATAGAAAATCCATCCATGATGGATGAGCAAATACATATACATTTTTGAAGGATGGGGTTAGACACACAATGAATCCATTAAAGGATAAAAAATTATAGCATAAAGAGAAACCAAGAGTGATGTTCATGGGGTTTAAGACATTCTTTTAGCAGAGAAGAAGATGAAGTGTTGGAGAACAAAGCTAGTACAATCAAGAAAATGTTGGAATGACTGGATGGAGAAAGTGAATACCAAGGCAAATTACAAAATAGAATGGGTATGAAGGGTGAAGAAGGTGAATCTGTAGGTTATAATGAGAACAAGGATAGTACTCATCTAGTAGAGACAATCAAGAAAGGAGACAACTCAACATATGAGTAGAACATGAGGCAATCAAACCCTACAAAGAAGAAATATAGTCTTGAAAAGGATGATAAAACAATTCAAGGAAGCATATTTTGGCAAGAGTAAGGAGAAAACAAGCATATAGAAGATATGGAGGTCAAGAAATAAGGAAAAACATTGAAATACACAAACTAATCTTGCTTCTAGTGTTGTTTATGTAGGCATGATGATTTAAGCTTAATATAAAACAATCATGTGAAGATGAATACTTCAAGAAAAGATCACAATTTCTCAATCTTGAAGATGAAATGAGTCAAGGAGAAAGAAAGGGAGATGCAAAAGGTAGGGTTACAATAAAAAAATGAATAACCATTACAATTAAACATGAATCAAGTGTATAAACTCAATCGTGTGGTAGAAAAGATAATATACATCCTAAAACAATTTATGGACTTAGGAAGGTAACTGATTCAAGGATGGGAAAAATTGAAAGGAGCATGGTACAATAACTAGGGAAACTTAGAGCAACAAAATCAATCAAGGAGCACTCTTAAGAGGTCATGCATAATTGGAAACAAAGGAAGAAAAATCAAGAAGCTTGCAAGTAAGAACAATATGAGAAGACTTCTTTTGCCACTTAGGAGTATGATGCAAGGACATCACTCCAAGGTTTAGTTTAGACATGTACTAAGAAATTTTGGATTGTGCGAGTCTTTAGGTGTCCTAGGTGTCATTCAAATTTTAGTTTGTTGGGCTCATGAAGTTTAAATTTCAAATAGTGGGTTTTCCTCCAATTTTCCTATGTGAATTTTTGAACCTCCTTTATGCCAATTTTGGATTTCTTGTCTTGTATAGTGGTCCTAGTGTGGTATTAAACATATTTTAGGTCATCTTTGGCATTATGTGTGTTATTGAGGGCTCTTATTGAAGTAAGATTTGTCATATAAGATTCAAATAGTCACTTGAGCACTTCTTGTTATGTAGCCTCCTCATATGACTTGATCATAAAACCATGATGGTCAGTTATGTGGAAAGGAATTCAAGCAAAGAAGGTATTTGAGGAACTTTGTAACTATTTTTTGGTATTGATCAATCAAGGAAACGAGAAAGCTTGGAGAACAAGAAAAGTGTGAAGGAATTACTCTTTTTGTTATAGTTCATGGTTATACATAATTCTATGTGTATGTTTAGATTATTGATGTTATGTCATGAATGTAACTGATCAGAGGAGCATTTAGGTGAGCAAGGAGACATATAGAGAGGTGTTCATATAGAAAAATCAAAGGTTCACAATGAATCTATGGGAGTTTAACTAGAAAGAATTCTTAAAACACTCAGTAACAATTATTTGGAGAGTAGTGTTCATGCATCGCTTGAGTAGTGATCAAAGAAAAGGAAGGATTCAAACTAAGAAAATATTTTGAGTGTGCACACACACCCTAAGAACGGAGGAAGAGTTTTGGAGTGACAAAGTAGGAAAAGATGTGCACAAATGGAGTAACCCCTATTCTCGGTAGACAATCAAGTCTTGACTCATTTATACATCTAATCAATTCAAGGACCTTTGCTTTGGTAAGACCATTCATTTCATATGGTTTTAAGCCTTCTAATCCATTTTCAAGATTTGGAATTACATGTAAATTTACCTATAATAAATTTACCTCTATCAGTGACTAGGTAAAACCCTCTTAGGGTTTGTTGACAAATTATGCTTTCATGGTTTAATCTCACCTGTAGAGCTCTAAAAGTTTCAAAAACAATTATTGTGATTCCTCGAAGGAGATTTTCGAGGAATTTAGCATTGAAAGATCACCAACTCATAGAAACCCTGACAATCATCTTAGAAGACATGTATGCACTTAGGAATCCTAAAGTGGAAGCTAGAATTGTGATTTTGAATCATTTATGACAAAAGAAGGTATAATGAGGTTTTGAACACCAAATGTTTGTCCAAATGGGTAGCTAATCGAGTCTTTATATTTTGAATTGAAGCCATCTATCAAAAGTTATGCCCGATTTTACCATGAACCAAGGATAGTAAGAAAGAGTGAGTCAAGAAGGTAGAATAGTGAAGGAAAGGACATTAGCTTTGAGATTTGTGCCAAAACCTTTCACCCACACCTCAGAGCATTGGAAAAGGGTGTCCAAAAAAATATGTTTAGGTTTTTCGGGGATTGATAGATAGTTCCAACCTTGACTCCACCAAAAGCATTGCCTCAAGAAGCTTAAGGGAAATTTAGAGCCAAACAAGTCAATTGAAGGATTTTTGTGAGAATTTATTTGACTCAAAGATTGGAATAACATGAATTGAGGATCATAAATCTATGTCAAACATTGAATTAGTTCTTGTGAGCATATGAGGTATATTTTGTATGATTTGGAGGTTGCTTCTAACATTGAGAGAAAGAGTTAAATTTTACAAGAAAAACCTAAGTTGAAGTATTTTATGCAACCTAACTTGTGTGGGCGATTGATTGATGAGAATGCTCTACATCATCTCGTATCGATCCAGAACAAGAAGAAATTGACAAAGAGAAAGATAGAGGAAAGAGAGAAATAGTAAGAAGAGAAGAGAAGTGAAGAGTTTGACAAAATGCCACCAAGAAGAGTGGTCGAAGAGGACAGGGAGGACAGCTAAGGGATGTTGAGTTGGTTGTAGTATTGCAATGATTAAATACATATTAGGAGCACTAGAACTAGCTCGGAGAAGAGGGAAAACACTGGATGATGATAGTGATGATGAGAGAGAAAGAGAAGTGACAACAACAAAGAGAGCACCGAAGAAGAAGAGGGACCAAAGGTTAGAATACTGAAAGTAGTTATGGGAGAAAGTAAAAAGTTGAGGATGAAAGTACTAGGATATGGGGGAAGTTTACAACCAAAGGAGCTAATAGATTGGATAGCCAAGATGGACAAATACTTTGATTTTGAGAACATTGTAGAGGATAAAAAGGTGAAATTTGCATGCACCAAATTAACAGGACATGGTTCAATATGGTGGGACTTTATGCAATAAGAAAGAGTAAGTAGAAACAAAGGAAAAAAATCAAGAAGTGGGACAAGATGGTGGTAAATTTGAAAGGTAAGTTCATTCCCTTAGATTACAAACTAGTTTATTCAAAAAGTTACAAAATTTGAGACAAAGAGAACTAAATGTGGCTGACTATACTGAATTCTACAAATTGGCTATGAGATCTGGTCACATACAAGATGATGTTGAAGAAGTGGAAAGGTATGTAAATGGTTTGAGGTTAAATATACAAGATGAAATCAGTTTATTCCATCTAAGGTCAGTAGAGAGGCATATCAGGTAGCCTTGAAGGTAGAGGAAAAATTATCAAGAAAGAAAACCCAATACTTAAGAGGTAGAGGAAGAGGAGTGAGAGGAAGAGGTCAACAGATCGGGAAGAGGACAACAACAACAACAAACTAATGAATAAGGAATAAGCAGCTCAAAAATGCGGGGTTCTTTTAGAGGTGGATACTCATACAGAGGTAGAGGTGGATATGGAAGAGGTAGAGGTGAATTCACAGGGAAATGTTTCAAATGCAATAAATTTGTTAGACATAGATCATTTGAATGTCCTGAACACCCAGAAGCAAAAAATACTAGGGATAATGATGTGAGAAACCAAATTACACATGCATGAGGAGGAGAGTGTAACATCACCATCATTAGTGGAGGAACCAGAAGTAGGTGAAACATTGATGATGAGAAGAGCCTTGGTGAATGCAAGCAGAAAGAGTGAAGAACCAATTCAGAGAAGAACATTATTCGAACTATATGCAAGGAAAAAGGTAAATGTTGCAAACTCATCATAGATAATGGTAGCACTGATAACTTAGTCTCCACTAAAATGGTTGAAAAACTGAATTTTAAGAAAATGAGGCATCCTAATCCATACAAAGTCTTTTGGGTTAAAAGAGATCATCAGGTATTGGTAAATCAACAATGTTTAGTTGATTTTCAAGTTGGTAGATATCATGATCAGGTTTTTGTGTGATATATTGCCCATGGATGCATGTCATCTTCTGTTAGATAGACCATGGAAATTTGATAGAAAATCCATCCATGATGGATGGGAAAATACATATACATTTGTGAAGGATGGGGTTAGACACACATTGAATCCATTAAAGGATAAGCAAGCATGGCATGAAGAGCAATCAAGAGTGATGTTTATGGGGTTGAAGACATTCTTTCAACAGGGAGAAGAAGATGAAGTGATGGAGAAAAAAGCTAGCACAATCAAGAAAATGTGGGAATGGCTGAGTGGAGAAGGTGAATACCAAGGCAACTTACAAAAGAGAATGGGTATGAAGGGTGAATAAGGTGAATCTACAGGTTATAATGAGCACAAGGATAATACTCATCCAGTAGACTAAAAGGAAAGGAGACAACTCAACATATGAGTTACACATAAGGTAATCAACCCCTACTAAAGAAGAAATACAGTCTTGAAAAGGATGATAAAAATTCAAGGAAGCACAAATGTGTGCCAAGAAGAGAAGGAGAAAACAAGCATACAAAAGATATGGAGGTCAAGAATGGAGAAAAAACTTAGAATTTTAAATTAATCTTACTTCTAGTGTTATTTATACAGGTGTGATAGAGGAAGTGAAGATGTAATAGTCATGTGAAGATGAATAGTTCAATAAAATATCATGATTTCCTAATCTTGAAGATGAAATGAGTCAAGGAGAACAAAAGGGAGATATAAGAGGCAATGTCATAGTCAAAAAGGAATGAAGAACCATTACAATTAAGCATGAATCAAGTATATAAACTCAATCAAGGTAGAAATGATAATATATAGTCCTAAAATAGTTAATGGACTTAGGAAGGTAACTCATTCAAGGATGGGAAAACTTGAGAGGTATAGCATGAGCTGCATCAATAGGGACACTTGGAGCAATAAACTAAGTCAAGGAGCACTCTCAAGAGGTCATGCATAATTGGAATCATAGAAGAAAAAGGAATGCTTGCAAGCAAGAACACCATGAGAAGACTTCTTTTCCCCTTAGGAGTATGATCTAGGGGCATTACTCCAAGGGTTAGTTTAGACATGTATAAGCAATTTTGGCTTGTGCGAGGTCTTTAGGAGTCCTAGGTATCATTCAATTTTGGTTTCTTGGGCTCATGAAGCTTAAATTTCAAATAGTGGGAGTTTCCCTTCAATTTTCCTATTTGAATTTTTGAACCTCCTTTGTTCCAATTCATGATTTCTTGTCTTGTCTTGTATAGTGGTCCTAGTGTGGTCTTAAGCATGTTTTAAGGCCATATTTGCCTTTATGTGTGTTTTGAGGGCTCTTATTGAAGTAAGATTGGTCATATAAGCTTCAAATAGTCACTTGAAGCCCTTCATTGTTAAGTAGCCTCCTCATATGACTTGATCATAAAACCACGATGGTGAGTTATGTGGAAGGAATTCGAAAGAAAGAAGATATTTGAAGCACTTTATAATTGTTTTTTTGTATTGATCAATTAAGAAACAAGAAAACTTTGAGCTCCAAAAAAAAGTGTGAAGGAATTACTTTGTTTGTTATAGTTCATGGTTGTACTTAATTTTGTGTGTGTTTAGATTACCGATATTATGTTGTGAATGTAACTTGAGGAGCATTTAGGTGAGTGAGGAGACATAAAGAGAGGTGTTCATATAGAATAATAAAGGTTCACAATGACTCTGTTGGAGTTTAACTAGAAAGAATTCTTAAAACATTGTAACATTCATTTGGAGAGCAGTGTTCATGCAATCATTTGAGTCGTGATCAAAGAAAAGGAATGATTTAAACTAGGAAAACGTTTTGGAGCATGCCTGAAACACCCTAAGATCTAGAGGAGAGTTTTAGGAGTGAAAAAGTAGAAAAGACGTGCACTTAGTTGGAATAACCCTTGTTCTCGGGAAGGGCAGTCAAGTCTTGACTCATTTATACATCTAATCAATATAAGGAGCTTTGCTAATAATTCCATTCACTTCACAAAGGTTTGTAAAAGCATTTTTAATATTTTCACCGTGCATGTAAATTTACCTATGATTAATTTACCTCTATCATGTGATTAGGTCAAACCCTCTTAGGGTTTGTTGACAAATTATGCTTTCATGGTCTATTCTTAGTCACAAGCTCTAAAAGTCTCAGAAACAATCATTGTGATTCCCTCAAGGATATTTACGAGGAATTTAGCATTGAAATATCATCAATTGATAGAAATCGATCGACCATCTTAGAAGTCCTCAGTAGACTGTTAGAAACCTAAAGTAGAAGCTAGAACTATGATTTTGAATCATTTCTGACAAAAGAAGGCACAATGAAGTTTTGAAAACCAAATGTTTGTCCAAATGGGTAGCCAAATCAGTCTTTATATTTTGAATTGAATCAATCTATCAAAAGTTACATCTGCTTTTACCATTGAACTAGGGCTATTAAGAAAGAGAAGTCGAAGAAGGTAGAATAGTGAAGGAAAGGACATTTGCTTTGAGATTTGTGCTAAACCCTTTTGCCCACACATGAGCGTTGGAAAAGGGTGTCCAACAATACGTTTATCTTTTCGGGATTGATAGATAGTTCCAACCTTAACTCCACCAAAAGAATTGCCTCAAGAATCTTAAGGGTAATTTAGAGCCAAGTAAGTCAATCGAAGGATTTTTGTGAGGATTCATCCGATTCAAATATTGGAATAACATGAATCGAGGATCATAAATTGTTCTCAACCATTGAATTAGTTCCTATGAGCATATAAGGTAGATTTTCCATGATTTGGAGGTTTCTAACATTGAGAGAAAGAGTTAAATTTTACAAGATAAACCTAAGTTAAGTAGTTTATACAGCCTAAATTGTGTGAGTGATTGATTGATGAGAATGATTTGCATCGATATCAAGGTATCTATGATCAACGTCCAATAAGTATCACCTGTAATCACATCACAAAGACCTCATATTGCTTAGCACTTACACATCGACGTATTCATTAACCAACTCAACAAGTAAACCAAACACAATATATGATACTTACGCTCATTGCGCCTGCGCTTTATGTTATATTATCTACCTGGGGCGGGTGCCCGACCCTTAGATCCTGCAACTATTAGCTTTCATGCCACATCTATAACCATTAAAAACAACAACACCTATCGGTGTGTCACCCACCACTAACTATATGCCTCAGTACACCCTACATTATCCACCTGTAATGGCCCTATGACAAGATTTACCTCATCTAGACCTAGGGGCACTAGTTTTGCTCTTGTGGGGCCTGGCTTTGACCCTAATCACCTTGCTTCCCTAGTAGACGACACCATATATATGACTCTGGGGTACGTCCTAAGCCATAACAAACCTGTCAAGACCTACTCTTGGCCAGTCCTCCAACCACATGGTGCGCCGAATGCACCGCAACTCAACATTGTCCTCCACCCATCCTCCATAATCTTTATACGACTCCCATATAATGGCCCCAAGGCCCATCTTATCTAACATCGACCTATATGTGGTCATTTCCATCCTCCTACTCCGAGTCCCCACCGCTTCACACGTAAATATCTACGCTGCCAAGCCCACTTGGCCTATGTCCCACCTTGAATAACCTTACTATAACTATATGCTCATAACACCCATACATATAATAAAGTGGTATCTCCTACTCCATCAGCAGTCCTCCCATGTAAACCAATACAAATCCCTATATAAATGGGTTGACACACATCATGCCCATGTATATCTAATACCATGCTCCTCTATAATATGCCAAATATCATGCATCATATACATAATGCCCACTCCACTACCCTACATGGCCACCGATGAAGCTAGAACTACCGCAATGAACCTGAACACGCAACCGTAGAACCCCATATATCACAATCACATCTAAATTGATATATGTCTCATCATGCACTCAAGACCCTACAAAATATCATCGTCTTTACCCTCATCGAACATGGGCACCCAATACGACCATAATCTGCACCCTCTCTCCAATCACGGGCAACCACAATATCCTATATACATCCTCCAATGTCATCATCATCTCCTGTCGTGACCAAAATGTACATGTATCTCGCATACCACCTCTCACACAATGATGTCAACAATGACATATAATGGGGTATCTCCCCATTTTGGTAATGTATTACAAGCCATCATGGTCTAATATATCACACTCATCATCAGTCAATCCCAAACCAAGCAATGTACTCAAGTGATGCCCTGTGTGAAACTCTCTTGAGTGTATATTCCACTACACAACAAAAATAGAAACAAAACACAACATCAACAGATCGATATACTTCAAAATCAATCATAACAACCTCAAAATCATCTAAATTCACCAACCAAGTTAGAAAACAAGCCCGTGGACACTAATGCCCGGGGTTGGACACTAGCACCCCATCATAGGTCATTAATGCCTAGAACTGGTGCTTTAGTGTCTGAAGGAAAAAACACCCTATCTACTTTTGTCTAGGTCGAAAATGACCAATTTTACAATAAACATAAATTTTGCTAAAACTGATAAAAAACACATATTTGACAAAAATTCCAAATTTGGTCATACATACCAGCTCCCTGGTCGTCTGCATAGCCACAACCACCGTCACCCTCTCGAATCTCGTTTGAATAACCTCCCTAACACATGGCATCCTCACAACTCGGAGCTCAAATCACACTAACTCTCGGTTCAAATGAAGTTACTATTCACCTTTTAATATTACTATATATAGTAATTCAACTTTACTATACTATAGTCTCCACTTGATATCATCCTTACAACAATTACAAGCACACGGTTTGGATCATATCTCAAGCCTCATTACTTTTTTTTTCTCCCCATTTATGGCATTCGATCACCACTTCCTCTAGCACAAGATTATACAATTCTAAACACTTTATCTTCAATTATGACATACACACTATTCAATATTTACACATACTTTATCAACACTACTACATCTCTTATACTATTTCTCGGTTACTAATACAATCCATAACATATCTGCTTTTGGCTCAGTACTTGTTTATCCACTCCTCACCCTTTCACCGAAAGGGGGGACATACAATTGGGATCATCTTATAATCCCTCTTAGGATATAACACAATCAATCGACACTCCTAATACGTTACTGTCACATTTTTCTCTAATCTCATTCAAATACGGTTACATTTATTCTATACGAAAATATAATACTCTTGCTGTTTGAATCCATTCCCCCAAATGACCTAATCTAGGGCAAAACAAAATCTCTCAGCGAGTAATTGATTTTAAAAATAGAATTAAATCTAATTACAAAGTAACTAATATGATAAAATATAGTAAAATATAGATGTTAATCACTCAAGCAATGCAAAATCATAAAGCAAATGGAATAGATAAATGACTTAGCTTATTCTGTGTGATCTGTGTAGTGGCCCAGTGACTATGTGAATACTAGATTTGACAGAAATTATGTGAATAATGAATCTTTTATTGAGCTCTGTCACATTATTTCTTGTCAACAGTCTAGACTATTTACAAATCACACACGAATCAACTAAGTCACTTATCTCTTCCATTTATTTATGATCTTGCATTACTTGAGTACTTAACATCTATATTTCTACTGTAATTTATTATATTAGTTAATTTACAATTAGATTTAATTATGTTTTTATTAAATCATTTGGTGAACCCCATTCTTATTCAAACTCCTTTCCCTAAGATCCCAAAAACCTCATGGCTAAAAATAGGTCCTCATCTCCCAAGCATAATATGGCCTATACATGCATGCAACCTATTTTTGACAATACCTTTCTGCAAAATCTGAATTTCGTGATCTCTACCACAATCCTCAATGTGATCACATAGTCCCTAAAAATTCCTTGAATTCAAAAACCCTTCTGTTGGCCTCGACACCCCTGATATTTACATAGTCTCCCTTGACCAAAACTTTGCATCATGTTCTCCCTCATCTCCATAACCACCAATGTTGCTCCATCTTCCTCTCCTTCTCTTATAACAAATGATACAATTAATATAGATTATTTGCATGATGAGGTTCTTGCTTGTGACAATATGGATGCTAATAATTCTACTTCTAATGATGACAATGTAAATGTGAATGATGATGCTTCTATTAGTAGTCAAGATGAATGTAAAGCTATATCTCCTACTCTTCCTACTTTTGAAATTATTTCCAATGATTGCAATGATAAATCTGATGCTAGTACTCCTACCACTTCTTTATATGCTGATGATAATCTTGATGAAATACTTGCTTGTGAAAATATGACTGATAGTGATGTTGATTATGCTTCTAATCATGAACATGTTAGTGATGATGTTACTTCTCTTAGAATTTACCACTCCTCTTTCTTCTACTTCTAAGGTTGTTTCCAATGTTGTCCATGATGATTCTACTCCCACTACTAGTGCACCTCTTATTGTGTCTCCTGAGCCTACACCTAACATTTCCATAGAGCCTCCATGTTCCTCTCCTCCCCCCTTCCTCTTTCTTCTCCTTCCACATCCACTCCTCTTTCTCAAGTTCCCATGATTGCTTATAATTCAAAAATACAACCTTTCAATGTGCCTCTCACTTCTCCCACCATCCCTTCACATGATATCCTATCCCTCATGCATGTTGTTGGTAATTTACAAGCTCAAGTTCATTCTCTTACCCTCGAAAGTAAAGCCTATTATGCTTCCATTGACAATAATTCCCTTCCTGAAAATCCCATTCCCAAGAAGATTCATAATTTTGCTTTCCTTAAGGCTTTACTATGCCTACCTTTTCATGTTTTGATGGCACATGCAATCCTTATTTACATCTCAAACATTACCGACTAGCCATGGACTCTCATTCTAATGATGCTTGTTAGTTAAAGCTTTTCAATAGCCTTGTTGATCATGCTCTTCAATGGTACACACACTTGCCTAATGGATCTATTAGTACTTACTATGATATGAAAGATGCTTTTCTTAGGCAATTTATTTCTAAAAATGGTCCTAAAGTTACATATGAGCATTTTGCCTTGTTTGCATCAAGGAAAGAAAGAACCCATTATAGATTACATTTTATGCTTCAATTCTTGTATGCATCAATTATTATTTCAACCTATTGATCTAGAAATGTAATTTATCTTTTTCGTGGTTTAATTCCTCCATTGAAAGAAAATATATTATATGATACATGTGAATATTTTACTATTTTGTGCTATAAAGTTATTGATTTAGAACAATATTTAATTACAAAACATATTATACCAACCCATTCTAATTCTTCTATAACTTCATTTCTTGATAATTTTTCTCCCCTTCCATCCATTAAGCTCCTTCCATGGTCACCATTTCCTCCTCTCTGCATAAAGCATCTTTCTTCCCCACCACCAAGTTAGCATATACCTAAGTCTTCTCCTCCCTCCTGTGCATGAACCATTGCAATTTTTATGTGCTACTAAACCACATGATGTCTTGTGTTTCCTTACTTGAAAAACACTTAATATGTTTACCTTCCAATCAGCATCACCCTCCTCATCGCTTTCATTGCCAATGTGACCGCCCTTTCTGTAATTTTCAATGCATCAATGGCCACTATGATAATGACTATTGTGCTCTCCATGAAAAACTACAACAATTAGAGGACAAATGTGTCATTGCTTTCAGCTCTCACTCTCATGAGCACTCTCTCTCCTATTCCACATAAACGAGCTTCTACCACTTTGTTCACTTGTCTCCTTCACCTCCTCCTAAGGTTATCATTCGCCCACCTCCTAAGGTCATCATTCATCCACATCCTCCACCTATCACACCTATAGCCTCATCATCCCACCCTACTCACATTGCCACTGCATCCCATTGGCTTCCTAAGCCATCTGCATCCACACTTCCTATCACCTCACCTCCCATCATTGGTATCATTTCCTCTGACATCTAATTGAAGGCTTATCCTCACACTTCTACTGCTTCACATGCTTCCACCATTCCTCACATGCCTCTTCATCTCTGGTAGATGATATCTATTTTCCATCTCATTACCCAATGATGCACTTGTGTTCTTAAGGTTCTTACATGAATGTTGAGGGAATTGTTACAAAAATGAACCTCATTCTTACACTAAGGGGCATCACTCTTCTTCTCCCCCTCTTTTCATCTTCTTCACCACCCAAAATTACGCACATGGTCTTATTGAGGGGCATCTTCTCATTATATCTGACTATCAATGCATCATTATTATCTTTTCTTGTATTGTCTACATCACATTACTATTTCTCCTTATCTACCACATTACATCACATACATATATTCCTATTCATCATATATTATACCCTTCACTCTCATTCAAATAAAAATCCTATTCAATTCACTACTTAGCTATTATTTCCACATCATGATACATTTTATCACTCAACAATCACAAAAACCATTTCTACATTACATCTACAATCTAACAAACCAAAGTGCACATAACAATCATAACATGATATACAATGCACATCAAAACACATATGATCTCAATAAACAACTATATATATATATATATATATATATATATATATATCTTCAAAATCATAGTTAAAAATACAATCGTTGGGAAAATCCCCATGCATCAATACATCATATACAATACATCATATATCATCATCATCGCTATCACTATATATAATCGTGGGAGCTCTAAAACTAGAGGCTTCACCGCTCACTCTACGCCGCTAATCTTGGCCTCTATATCTCTCTAATTGACTCGAAATATAACAACCTCCATCATTTGCTCTGCATATCGGCCCTATAGCTCCACATAGCATGCAAATACATCTTGAGCTAGGACTCCTCCTCATACGACTGCCTCGCGTACTCATCTCTTCATGAGCCTTAGTGCACTCACTCAACAAAACAATACATGTGGCTACCGCTATAGCCACTAGCTCGAACAAATGGGCATGCTTTCGCTTACAATCACGTCTACCCACTCTAGCATCCCTCCTCCCATGAGCACATCTAGAGGCACATTCCACATTAATGTGTGTATTAATGAATCTACAATCAATGACCATACACATCACCTGCAATCATAGAAACACACATTAGTCATCACACATATTTACATTCATCCACAATAACAACCAAACAACAATTCACAACTAGCAAATAACAAGGCACATTACTTACGATCTGCTCGTGCATTCTGCTACATCATCTACATTAGGGGCAAGTGCTTCCCCTCTACTCCTCCAACCGGTCTGATTACGCCCGCCACATCTACCACTACTATATAAACTAACACCCATCGGTGTGTCACCCACCACTCATGTATGCCTGGTGGATGCACCTTCGCATCATCAACTCTATGTATAGGTTTCTATGGCCACATGTCTCATCTAGACCAAGATGTTCTAGTTGTGCTCTTTATCAGGCCCACCTCACCCTTGGTCGTCTCACCGCCTCTAGTAGGTTGATACCATACATATGGCTCTAGGGGCACATCCTAGGCCATGCCAAATTGTCTAAGAACCCGCTCACCTTGGGAACAACTCTACTACCCCTAAGAGGCAATCCTCTAACCACATGGTGCACCGAATGCACCGCAACTCCACACCATCCTCCAACCAACCCCCATAGTCTCTATACTGACCTCCATATAATGGACCCAGGGACCCATCTGATCAATCATTGACCTATAGGTGGTCGTATCCATCCTCTTGCTTTAGGTCCCCACCCACCTCATTACAAAAATCTGGGGTCGAGCCCAATCAGCTCGTGGCCCACTTGAGTGTCCTTAAATCGATATATGCTCATATGCCCATACATGTAATAAAGTTGTGGCTCTAATCCACCTCCATGATCCTCTTGCGTAAATATATACAAATCCATGTACAAGTGGGCCAATACACACCGCACCCATATAAACCTAGTATCACGTGCTCCTCCATCATCATGACAAATTTCATGCATCTTGTACAAAATCCCAATTCCACCACCCTCCACTTCACCGCCATTGAAAAGATAGAATCACTACAATAAATTTTCACAACCATAGTTTACTATATCCCAAAATCATCTAAACCGATATGAGTCTCGACTTATACTCATGTTCTAGTAAAATACCGTCACGCTACCCTCATCTCGACTACGTTCATCCAATATTGTCATGACCTACACTCTCTCTCCTACGATTGGAAACCACAATATATTGTATACATCCTCTAGCTTCACCATCGTCTCACCCATCGAACTGCAAATGTACACATATTAACACACCATTTATCACATAATGTGGTCAACATAGGCATATTATGGGATATTTCCCCCAATCTAGCAATGTACATGCAAGTCGGCACGGTCCCAATATATCCCACTCTACATCTAACAACCCCAAACAAGTAAATTACTCAAGTGGCAACCCACCACGAAACTCACCTGAGTGTATATCCCTTTGCATAACACAAAAAAATCAACGAAATTCCCATATTAGCACACCATATATCTTGAAAAATCATTCATCACAACATAAAATTAATCATAATACTCAAATTTCACACAACAATGCCACATACTCTGCCTTTACTGGGATGCCAATGCCCAAGAGTAGGTCATGAGCATCCAGAAACATGTCACTAGCGCCTGAAACTAGGTATTAGTGTCCTCTGAAAACAAAAACACCTTGACCACTTTTGTCCAGGTCAGAAATGCCCAAAACTCTAAAACTTCATATTTTACTAAAATTAACCAAAACAAGCATATTTAACACAATTTTCTAAAAATAATCACACATACCAACTCATTGGTCGTTTGCAAAGCCATGACCATCGCTTACTCTCTCAAACCTCTTGAACTTCAAACTCATTGCACCGTAACACGTGGCATTCTCAAAACTCGAGCTCTAAATTCTACTCAATCTCGATACAAATGAAATCACTATTCAATTTTCAATATATATATATATCAATTCCAATTCACCGTGCATACTATAGTTACTATTTACAACCATTTTTATAACTAATACATGGCACACAATTTCACTCATATCTTGAGCCTCATTACTCCATTTTTCTCCTCATTTGTGCCATTCGGATCATGATTTCTCTTAAGACTTTGTACTATACACTTTGCATGATTCCATATCCAAATCTAGCACATGCACTAATCAATATATACACACACTTTGGCAATATTACTATCTCTTATTCACCATTTCACATTTTACACTCTTACTTTCACTCAGTGCTCATTTCTCCACCCTCATCCTTTAAGCTTTCACCTTATGATCCCTCTCGAAGATACAACGCAATCAATCAACACTCCTAATACATTACTATCACAATTTCTACTAATTCAAATCTATCTTCCCCAAATGACCTAAGATGGGGGTAAAAAGCAAAATCTCTCTATGAGTAATCTACTAAGTACATATTATTTCAAACAATATTATATCACTCACATCAAAGCAATCAATCGGTATAACAAACACATTCACTATCTCCCCTAGATGACCTAACTTGGGAGTTATATTACGTTACTATTTTTCGAGATGACCTAACT
Source organism: Taxus wallichiana var. yunnanensis (assembly GCA_018340775.1). Classification (NCBI taxonomy): domain Eukaryota; kingdom Viridiplantae; phylum Streptophyta; class Pinopsida; order Cupressales; family Taxaceae; genus Taxus; species Taxus wallichiana. Next base: position 251,708,326 of record CM031238.1, on the reverse strand, counting down.
TGGTGTTAGGAAATATCAAATATCGTCACATTATTCATGTTACTGTTGTAAAATGAATAATTACGTCAATAATTATTCATTAATGATGAGTCATATATATATTTTTATAACTAATACTTTGTTATACTCGTATTATTATAAACGGGTCATATGTTTCCTATTTTGTAGGAGGCAGTTTTCCTACCTCCATGGTTATATAATAGCCGTTATATTAGCATGATTGATCTATAGAGTAAAATAATATATTATATGTTTGACTCCATTGATCCAAGTTAAAATACGTGTTAAAGCTCCACCAATTATTATCATTGGTATTAGAGCATTTTTTCATCCTACCCCTGTATGGAAGATTAAAGTCCACAGAGGGCAATATACTATTTCTTTCTTCCCTGTGTTATGCTTCAGATTGTAGAATATTCTTCTTTACTTCTCACTTTAGATTCATGATCTCGGGTGCTGGTTTGTTGTCATATTTTATTTGTTTTAGGTCAAGATCTCAATGACCACGGTCTCGCACACAAGGCACAAAAAGGTTCCTTGATAGCAGATCTACGTATATCTCCAACTGGAGACGTTTGAACATTGAAGAAGAGTTGATCTCTTGATGCGTTACAGCCGCCTACATCATATTAGTGGAAACCAACTTGGCATCAGTTTATAGTGAAACCACCTCGAAGAAACATTTGGCCCATGGTTTCAACCTTGCATGTGGTTTTCAAACAAGTAAAATTTGCATGGACGAGTTACATCACTGTCTACAGTTACAGTGACCATTCAATATTCCTCGCTTCACATGAATCAACGATTCTCGAATCTCCCCTCAACCCGCACTTCATTACGTGATAAATATTGTAGCTCGTTCTCATTACTACCTTGTCGGCCATTGGTATGAAGAATAATACTTTCAGTTTGATAAGGTCAGGTCGAGTTTAATTTTTAAAGCTGCCCAGAGTTGAAGCTTTTTGGTTATGCATTGTGTCGAGTTGTTTTTATATAGGGAGTCTTCTTTGTTGTAATCGGGTTGGTTAAAATTTAAAAATATTGGTGTCTATAACAATGTTATTCAATTTTATTGTCAATAGGTTTATACAAATTGTAGCTCAAAGTATTATTTAAAAAGTAATAGACTTTTTAAATATAGATTGTTTATATATTGTGTGTTTCATGAATTTATCATCATAGCCAACATTAGAGATTTTAGCCTTTGTAAAAATTCATATCTAAGTAGTCAAATTGTCAAATTGTGGAGCATTGTCTTGTCAAATTTAAGTCATTATTGTCTTTTGTATTTAATTTTTTAAAATTATTTGTGTCCTTAATTGTAAATTCAAGATAGATTGTAGAGTCTTTGGTGTTTTGTCCATGTTAACAATAAAGAATCAAGTTGTTGTAAAAGTCCGTAAAAATAAAAAAAATAGCCTTACAAACGTTTTTTTGGTGTAATATGAGCCAACGAGTTGTAATAGAGTTTCATGTTCACATTTCACGTGAGCTAACAACATCCCATCGGAGGATGGAGGAAAAAGGAGGTTGGAGGTCGATTAACGATCTCTTGTTAGTTGCCCAGCAACGACGGGGCCACTTAGATGATTTGGTGGCATTTTTTTTAGTTGTGCGTGTTTCAATATGCTTCTATTTTCAATGTTCTAGTTGTGTTATGTGTTGAATAAACCCCTTTTCAGAATTTTGGGGAAGATTTGTGCTTTAGAAAACTCACTTTTGGGGAGTAGGAGAAGATTACGAGGTAGGCTTGGGGATGGTTATCCAGCTAGTGCCAAGCTTGTGGATCTTGGAGATCTAGAATTCGGGTGCCTTAGGAGGAAGGGAAAGTCCCACATGAACCCAAAGAGGTAGGGAGTATTCTTGCATAATTCAGCTCGTCACTACACCTTTACGAGGGTAAAGAGATAATCTATGGAGTTTGTACTTGGTCTAAGCAGTGCTTTCAGGAGGTGGTTCAACTTCTTTGAAATATGATTTTTCCCCATGTTCACATTAAGGGGGTGAATATTAGGTATTACTAATGTTCACACTAAGGGGGTGGATGTTAGGAAATATAAAATAGTGTTCACATTATTAATGTTCTCAAGCTTATAAAATGAATAATTACTTCAATAATTATCCATTAATGATGAGTTGTAAATATTTGTTATAAACAACAATATATACACTATATAATTTGTTACACCCGTATTATTATAAATAGGTCATGTGTTTCCTATTTTGTAGGAGGTAGTTTTCCTACCTCCATGGCTATATAATAGCCATTGTATTAGTAAGATTGATATATAGAGTGAAACAATATATTGTGTTTTCGACTTCATTGATTGAGTTAAAGTATGTGTTAAAGCTCCCCTAATTATTATCACTTGAAGCCATCCAATATTATGCAATTCATAACACCCGCTATCAGGAGTGGGGGAAATGAGATGTCATTTCCTTTCCTACACTACTTCTATAGAGGTTCTTTAATCAAAACAAACAAATTTTTAATCGAATCAAATCGAACTAAATTTGGTTTCTATCCATCTATAGTGGTTGAAATTTTGGGGATGTAGTCATGGATGGAGATTAAAACTAGACCTCTCTCCCCAACACTCTTCCTCTAGTGGCAGGACACCCAAATCCTCCCATTTTCAAATAAACCAGTTGGGAATTTATCACTCCCTACCTCTTCATCTCCTTTGACAATAATTCAAAATCTCCAAATTCTTCAAAATCATTTCAACTATTTCTCCAAGTGCTCCTTATGACGGTTTGCTTATCTCCACTTATGCCACATGGGTCAAAATGTTGATCCATGGTTCGCCACGCTACAAGTTCTTACATTCTACATGCACTTTACAATATGGATTCTCCGGACTTTTTACAAGTATGTTCCTTACTTCCTTTACACTACTTGAATTTCATTCAAATAACATAAGGGGGAAAATGTAGACACAAAATTACACACATATTACTATATTTGTCGGACATAGTTATATGCATGGATCTTAAGTAAGAAAATTATTCATTGGTGACACAACTTGTCCATTTACTTGCTTTGATTGATTTCTATTGTATTGCTCTTCTACATCTATCATTGTTGTACACATTCTAGCTTCGTCAGTCACATGGATCCCATATATGTCTATTCACATTTGTCATCATTTATTCTAGGACACTAGTACCCATTCTGACACCAACCCTGGCACTGTGTCCATTCTAGGTGCCTCTGTCATGTTTATTCTTTTTACTTATTTTGACATTTGTGGTTAGCCTTTTTGGTTTTCTTATCCTTATCCTAAGCTCATAGTCGGCCTTTTGTGTCACTAGTGTCAAAATTCAAACAAGAGATTCATATATACACAACATACACACTATTATTACTAGCTGACAATTCTAAGGGGTAATCACATCTACATATTATCACTACCATCAAAAGGATTGCATTTTGGGCTGCATACACTACATAGGAAGGGGAAGTGTTGAATTTCATACCACACATTTGCATCTTATCTAGTTATAGCCTGTTATCTTGGCGTCATTTACATGAGGGAAACCTAAGGAAACTATTTCACACACAAGCACACATAACTACATGGAGTCTAGAATGTAGTGTAGCGCTCGATCATAAGTTCACTCTTCGAGTGACCGTCGGGGTCATTCGACTTCACATATTGCATATTTTATTTAGATTTGAGTTCTTGTAAGCTTGTGTAGATTATAGCTAGGATTTATTTTGCAGGATATAGGCACCTTTGGAAATCAAGGAGTGACATGACAGTAACTAACAAAGACCAACTTTGAAACCCTTACGACACATAAAAACTAGATTCGACCATTTACACATCTATCAACATCCAAAAGCAATATCCAAAGTGCTTGGCACCCTTGTCCTCTTGTAGGTTCCCGTGTCGACCTCGGTTCAAAGTCCCAGATATTTTATTGAGCTCCTTTCACATCATTTCCTATTAGATCCAATATTCATAAAGTCCCGATTGCCTACTGATTTTACATGAATCAACTAAGTCACTTATCTCTTCCATTTTCTTATAATCTTGCATTGCTTGAGTGCTTAACATCTATATTTTACCGTATTTTATCATATTAGTTACTCTGTAATTAGATTTAGTTTTTTTAATTAAATCGGTAATTTTCCAAATGCACGACTTATTCAATCAAATTCTATTATTTAAGCCATCCAATCGATACAACAACCATAGTTACTATCACTTCTAGATGACCTAACTTTGGAGCTATATTACATCACCATTGCTTCTAGATGATCTGACTTAGAAGCCATCTAATAATATTCAAATCGTAACACCCGCTACCGTAGGAGTAGGGGTAATGTGACATTATTGCCTTTCCTAGACTACTTTTATGTGCATTCTTCAACCGAGACAAATAATTTTCAATTAAAACAAAACACTAACAAATCGGTCCTTATCTATCTGTAGTGGTTGGAACTTTTAGGGAAGCATCATGGAAGGAGGAAAATAGATCTCTCTCTCTCTCTCTCTCTCTCTCTCTCTTTGACACTCTTTCTATGGTGGTAGGATGCCCAAATCCTTCAATTATCAACAAATCAGGTTGGGAATTGATCACTCCCTACCTCTTCCATCATCTTTGACAAAAATCTCCAATATCATCACAACTAATTCTCCAAGTTACTCCTTACGATAATTTTTTATCTCCTCCTATGCCACATGGGTCAAAATGTTGATCCATGGTTCATCATGCTACAAGTTTCTATGTTCTATGTGCACTCTACAACATGGCTTCTCCGGACCCTATACATGTATGTTTCTTACTTCCTTTACACTACTTAAATTTCATTCAAATAGCATAAAGGGGGAGGGGGAATGTAGACACAAAATTATGCATATATCACCACTTTACTATGCCATCGGTATGTTGTTATATGTATGAATCTTAAGTAAGAAAAATACACATAAGTAAGAAAAGTACACATTGGTGACACTTTCCCTTGTCCTTGTATGTTCTTTGATTGATTTCTATTGTGACTCTCTTCTACACTTCTTAATTCTGGATTCACTTCGATCAAGTCACAGGATCCCTATTTGTATGTTTTGTCACATCAGTCATTTGTGGTCTCAGGACACTAGTGCCCACTCTGGACACTAGTGCCCAGACGCTTATGTCCCTTATGGGTGCTCCTATCCTCATTATTCTTTTTCACATTTTATCATTTTATGGTCGGCCTTATTTCTTTTCTTATCCTTATCCCACATTCTTAGTTGGCCTTTTGTGTCACTAATGTTAAAATTCAAGCAAGAGATTCATATATATACACAACATGCTCACTATTATTCTAGATGGCAATTCAAAAGGGGCTATCATATCTACATACTACCACTACTATTTAAAGGACGCATTTTGCATTTTGGGTGCACCGCACACTGCGCATAGGAAGGGAAGTGTTGAATTCCATACCACACATTTGCATCAAAGCTAGCTATAGCCCGCTATCTTGGCGTCATTGGCATGAGGGAAAACCTAAGGAAACTATTTCACACACAAGCACAAAGAACTACATGGAGTTTGAGATGTAGTGCAACGCTCAATACTAAGTTCACTCATTAGGTGACTATTAGGGTCATTCGACTTCACATATTACATATTTTATTCAGACCTAATGTGTTTGTGAGCTTGTGTAGATAGCTAGGGTTTGTTTTGAGGTTATAAGTGTGATTGGAACCCTAACAATGAAGTTAGAGTGATAACAAAATTATTGGAGCGAGGAACTTGACACAAAAAGATCGATCCTGAATATTCATACAATCACTAACGCCTAGAATAGACACCAAGACACAGGCGTTCGACTTCCTATGGGTGCTTTTTTCCGGGACAAATCGAGTCCTAGAACACTCTGCAAGCCATTGTAATATCATTTCCAGCTAGATCCAACATTTTGACCGTTCAATCACTTTGAGATCACTCAAAATCAGCTAAGTCATCATTCCTCTCTTATGTGCTTAGGGTTTTTACATTATCGAATGCTCATTACTTGTATATTGTTGTGTTTTACAAGTTGAATATCATTTGCTACATTAGTTACTCTGAAATAAAGGTTTAATTCAATTTAGATTAAATCAACAAAAAAATAGGGCACAAATAGGGTTTCCAACGTCGCTCAAATTTTTGTGTGTAGCGTGTAAGAGAGTCATAGGCTCTGATTGTGAGTATATTAGCTCTTAAAGCCCTGAATCTATTGATAGGAAACTCTAGAGATGGATTTAATTGAGGATAAAGATGAGACCCGAAATGAGGGTGTTGAGGATGAAGGAGGAGAAAGAAGACGCATCAAAGCATAAAGTGAACAATTCCCAACAAGGTGGAGACAAACAAAGTGAAACCCTAGAATTATAACTCCCTGAAGAATATTATAGAGGTGATCATTGAATGTCAAACTAGGATTTGTAATTTTGTTCTTTTAAGAGAGGTGCCGTCGAATCTAATTTTTATAAAAAGGTAATAAAGAATTGGGAAAGCAAGGGTTGGGAAATTGAAGCAATAAGAGGCTTAGGAAAAGGATATATTTCATGTATGTTTAAATCATAGAACAATCCCAAACAATTATGCAATATGGCATGTGGGTTATATGTGGACAAGTTTGTTATCTTCGGGCTTGAAATTTTGGTTTCCATCCTCGAAGGTACTTCTTGTTCACATCATCCCATGTGATTGAATCATGCCTAATTTTTCCATTTCAACCTTTTTAGGGATATTGTGGGGTAACTTGTAAGCATAATCTAGTGTAAAGATAATTTAGACAAATATTCCAAACTAAGAGTTCACCCTATAACTTTTGTAGAAATTGATTTGAACTAGCCTTTACTAAAAATATTAAATTGATGGGCCATAGTTTTGAAATGGGACAACTTATAGTCTACTTAAATAAGTTAAATGTATGTTTTTATTGCCACAAAGAGGGACATTTGATTCATGATTTTCTAGTTATAAATGTAAAAATGCCCACGTAATCTAGTGTAAACATAATTTAGACAAATTTTCCAGCCTAAGAGTTCACCCTAGAACTTGTGTAGAAATTGATCTCGAACTAGCCTTTGCAAAAAATATTAAATTGATGGGCCCTGGTTTTGAAATGGGACAACCTATAGTCTACTTAAATAAGTTAAATGCATGTTTTTGACATAAAGAGGGACATTTGATTCAAGATTGTCTAGCTATAAAGGTAAAAAATTCCCAATCTCGCACTTCCTCTCATCTCATTTCAACTTCGATTCAACCTTATACCTTTAACCACACTCTCCATAATGCCTCCACTTAGCCTAATTTGCAACCTTCACACGACTCATCTTATTTGATTCCCTTGAACACTCTTACCAACCCCTAATTAGAACCCATGTCTTTATAAGGATGTCGTGGTCACTAATGGTTAGAGGATGATTAAGAAAAGGAAAGAACCTTCCAGATCCTCCTCTCCACTTAAATAATCATTCTCCTACTGGCGCCACTCCCTTCCCCTCCCCTTGCCTCTTCGATTCCCAAATATTCTAACTTTCCATCCTTTAATCACCATCCTAAATCGAGATCTTTGTCATTGTTTATGGTAATCAAAACAATAATGAACAATCTATACAATTATCCAAAAAAATTGAATCGTTGCCTTCAAGAGTATGACCCTACTCTTCATCCCTCATCATGAATTTCAATATACTTTCCTAGAATGTGAGAGGGATTTCCTCCCTCAACGAAATTATAGAGTCAAATAAGCTATTATCAAGTGGAAACCTAGTATTTTATTTCTTCAAGAAGTAAAATTAAGTGGCATTCATTTAGATGCTTCTCCATGCACCATATGGAAAGATTCACTTTATTTACATAATTCTCATAGAGACAAGAGTGGAGGGGCTGTCATAGGCATGTCTATGTGGATGTCCAAATATGTAATAGGCATAAGGGGGAAGACTCAACATATATTTATGTTTGGGTTATTATTATTATTAATGGAAAAACTATTGGGTTTTTCTCCGTTTATGCTCTTTCTGAACATCAAAGAAAGGGATGCACTATGGGATTTGGTTTCTAAAAATATTCTCAATGCTGATTGGATCTTGAGAGGAGACCTTAATATAGAGGAGCACCATAAAGATCATCGTTTGTATGACCATAATAAACTCAAGAGAGAGGAATTTGAAATTTGGATTTATTGTCGTAATTCATTGAGCGTAGTAGATATAATTAAGGGTAGATACTCAAGTCATAAATATAATATTTTACATGGTCTAATTGTAGATCAAGGCTGGAAAGAAAATTGAACATACTAATTAGATTTTACATCTCACACAATCTCCAATTGGTTCATTCCCATTTTGGTGTTCTACTTCAAGTTGATTATTCAACCAGTCTTTTAGACCACTTTCCCATCTTTTGTACCATTTAACTTTCTCTTAATTCTCCGTACTTCCTCACATCTCCTATTCAAGCTCGATACTTCATGCTTGAAAAATAAAAATTATGGTGTTGTCTCGTGGGAATTTGGAATTCCTTACCCAAACCTCAAGAAGGGGAATCATGGATTGAATTTTGGAACTTTACTCTCTCACAATGCACTAAATTCATTTTGGTACTTTGGTCGAAGAATGGATTAACAATGTAAAGGAAGAGAAAATCCCTCCACGGAAAGATTGAACATGTAAGAAAAAAACTCTTCTCATATCCGAGTAACATCTAGTTTTAAGATTTTACCGCTTGTAGTAAAAACCAATTTGTAAACATGAAAGTTATAGAGGACAAGATAAGAGTGAGAATTCAATGGATTGAAGAGGGAAATAAATGTTCAAAAATATTCTTCAAAATCTAAACTACAAACAAAAGAAGGAGAAAAATGTGTTATAATTGATGAAAAGGGATCCTTACGCACATACTCCATCGGAGTAACTATGTTATCCCAAGAGTTCTATGAGCATCTCTTCAAATAGGATAGCTAATGGGAGGGCATTAAAAAATGAGGAGAAAGTTAAAGAGTTTATTCCCAATACAATTGAGCATAATTATAGCAATTTTTTGACAAATTACTTTCTATAGAAGAAATTGAATTAGCTCTTTTTTGTTATTCCTAAAAAAAATCCTAGGTATTGACATAATCCCTGTAGATTTTTCTCAAACCATGTGGACTTACATCAAAGCGTAATTTTATATGTTATTTTTAGAGGCAACTAAAAATGTTCTTTATGTCCAATCATAAAGAAAGAATCATAACTTCTTCCTATAGGAAAAAATGAAGACATAATTAATGGGTGGCAACTTATCACATTACTCAATACATCTTACAAAATTGTTGCAAGGCACTAGTTATATGTATTTAGCCAATGGTTCAAGATATTGTGAAATTTGAAAAAATAGGCTTCATTGGAGGATGTTATATTCTTGACCATCTAATTTTGGCTTGGAAAACTTGTGAATGGGCACAACAAATAGGTTAAAATTATTTACTAGTCAAGTTAGACTTTGATAAAACATATGACAAAATATGTTGGAATTTCATTACTAAAATGATGTAGTGGCTAAGTTTTGGTATTGAAATTCTTACACATGTTGAAATGCTATTTAAGTATGTCAATGCTCACATTTTTATTAATAAGTAAATTTTGTAATCCTTTCCATTACAACATTCCATTAGACATGATTTCCCTTATATCTATTATTATATGTGCTTGTTGTGGATGCATGAGGCTATCTATTGTAAAGAACCAAGCATTTGAACCTCATTTTAGTATTTCCATCCCCCAAAATGTTATTGTGATTAACTCACATTTTGCTAATGACAACCTATTATTTCGTAAAAATCAAAGGTTAAATAATATGCTTGAAATTTTAAATATCTACTACTTTGTGTTTGGCTCTCGATTAACACACCATAAGATTGAATTCTTAATATACCAATTTGGTCCCATCCCATTGTGGATTCCCAAAGAGTGGAGACAAATCAAACACGGTGGAATAACTTGATATCTTGGCATTCCATTTGGTATGGGAGTCTCACTTCATGATATGTGGAACTAGTATCTGAATAGACTCAGGAATAAACTTCTTAATTGGGGGTAACGAATATTTATCTTTTGTTGGAAAATGTCAGTTACTAATAGAGTTTTTCTTGCCACACATATTTATTTTTATTCTTGTTGGATGTCATCCAACAAAGGATACGAGGATTTAAACAAAGTAATTCATCAATTTCTATGGTCCAGTTAGGATGTTTCCATTGTGTTTACATGTTATTTCTTGGGCTCAATGCATCCAACCCAAGTCTAAAGGTGAATTAGGAATTATGGATGAAAAAAAATCAAGGCACATGTCTAGGTGGTAAATGGATTACTAGGGCTGCAATGAATGGTGATGAGCCATGAAAAATATTATTATGATATAAATTTTCCATAGCCATGCAACAAATAGGAAATGATAGAATGTTAACTAGATGGATAAAATTATTCTTGCACCATACTTTCAAATCAAAGCCTCTTTTCCTATTCAAACTATTTGGAAAGCTTGGCAATGTGTTTGTCAATTCCTACAATGGAAAGAATCATCATTACAACATGGTTTCAAATTTTCTTCTTCTTTTATTTGGTGGAATAAACATATTCAATACCAAGGTAAACCTCATGTTGTAATTTTCTCATGAGAAGGTTATTATTTTTTTAAGAATGGAATATAAAAATTCAAAGTGACATATGAGAATTCACTACTATGCATCATTGTCTTCGGCATTATTAAAGAACAATTTGGATTTAAAAATAAGTATAAACTCTTACTTTTTTTTGTAGTAGATTTGGCCCTCCTAATTTATTTATTGAAATCTACACTTCAACTTATGATTTAACAAATATAGAATTATGATAAACCCTAATTGAGAGTCATATATGATAAATAAATGATAAATCATAGATCTAACACAAGTAGTAAGCTAGATAAAAATAAAACCCTAAGTGCAAGAGAGAGGATAAAAGACACTTAGCGATATTCACTTAATCCCGAAGTATGATGGATTGGAAAACTGTTGAACATGAGGAATAAGTTATCGCAACTAAGCACACAAAATCTTGGAATTTTCGGATGAGAAGGGACTAGGGCGCCTAGCGTTAGAGACCACCTGTAGGTGCCTATGACTCGCATACGAGCTCAAAATATATTTTTCTTAAGTTGCAAGATGGTCACTAAACTTCACTTTTGGTCTCCTCAGTATGTGGATGATCACTGAATTCACCTGTAACCTACTAAGAGAAAATAACTGAAAAAACTCAAACTACATCAAATCCCAAAAAGAAAAGATGTAAATGGGAGCCAAACTAACCCCAGAGGTCACCCGACGAGTGAACTTACGACCAAGCATTGCACTACATATCAAACTCCATGTAGTTCTTGTGTGTGTGATATAATCGTACTCTCGGGAGGCCCTCAGTGCAAGTACACATGATAACAAGCAATAACTAGATGTACCAATGTAAATAGATGTGTGGATGGAAAAATAAACTTCCCCTCCTATGGGTGTATGCAGAAAATGTAGTCCCCCGACCCTTGAATGAGTGCTTTAGATGGATACCTTTTATGCCTTTGGATGAAACCTTAGGTGATGATAGTAGATGCTTAGAGCTTGCTCTATTATTTTGGTCACATGACATTGTATTTATATGATTCCTTGGTTGAATTTCCTAATTGACAACTCAAGGACAACCCATAAGAAAACAAGATGCCCAAAAGATAAAGGAAGCCCAAGAGAGGAGAATAAGATACAAAGAGGTTGGGGGCGCCAGAGGGGATGAGGGTGTCTTGCACCGACATCCTGGTTGGAGTCTTTGCCGTGTCTACAGAGTTAAGAAAGATAAAGAAACGAAGATAAGACTAGGTTTTAGGGTGTGTAAGACCAAAGAGAAGATAAGAAATAAAGCAAAGACGCCAAAGATGATCTATAAACCTCTAGCTTTGGAAATTTACAAGACCACAACAATTATTGTTCTACTTCCAATTCTTCGAAAATGACAGTTCTTAATGTTAGTGAATGAAATATGAAACTTAGAACTATTTTGCAGCAATGGAAAGATAACAATTCAACACAATATTTATCCTAGAAACCCCCAAGTTGAGGGAAAACCAGCTGAGGAGGGAAATTTATCTTTCTCCCAATATTATATTGCCAATTTAAAGAGAAATACAAATTACAATAAGATGAAGGAAGATAAACAATGTCTACACCTCCCTTCTATACTTGCTTGCTCTATTTTCACACCTTGCTTCTACAAAACAATTCCAACAACAATGGTTTCTTGCTCACTTTTCTTCATTCCAACTTCGATGATCAATTTCCATTTGTTATCTTGCTTGATATATTTTTCCCCATGTCCTCCCTGTGCACTGGAGAATGGGAAGAGACCTTCCGAAGAAGAGACATGTCCAAACGGTTCAAATCTCGCAACCATTCGTGGCTTATTTATTTTTCTATCCATTAGTGACAGGACCACCATTGTCTGTAGATCGACGGTTATGCAACCACCATGTCGGTTACGTAACCTCCATTTTGTGCAGGGGTGGTTACGCCACTACTACTTTGCACAGAGTGTTAGTTTTGTAACTTTACAATTTGCTCTTCTTTTTGCCTAATTTTTCTTTTGGTTCTGGTGTTACGATGAAGTGGTATTCTTCTAGATCCCTATGGAACACACCTCCCGCTCAGAGGCTTTTGGTCCCACAAAATCTTAGTGGGGAGTAGATAAGGAAAAATTCACTCACTTTCACCTTTGAGTACCACCATCCTGCCTTGGTGTCTTCTCCTTGAGTCCAACTTGCAAGACTCCTATGGACCTCTCTTTGTCTCTCCAATATTTTGTCAGAAGCACTACATCCTCCTCCAAATTCACCTTGTGAGTCCAAGATACAATCCTCTATAAAGGGTAGTAATCGACATTCTTCTTCTTTTGTCGACATTAAAATTTTCCTCTCAGTAATTTCTATTTTATTAATGTATGTATTAGGAATAGGATGTTGTTAAGTATAATTAGTAGTGGCGTCTATATAGAAGATAACGACACCGTCAAGATTTATGCCGTCAATAAAGTAGAGTACGGTAACAATTAAAGTACAATAGGAAAGTTGTAAAAGTAAATATTTGTCGTAAGTGGTCCTACAGGTAATGTTAAAATGTCAAAGTTGGGGTAAGTAGAGAAGTAGGGTCTACATGATTAGGAATTAGAAATATTATATTTGCAATAAGGACACAAAGAGTGATGTCATAAATATTTTGTGTATTTTATTTGTAGAAAAGTCTAAAAAGGTGGAACCCATGTGAGATGATAAGGTTTATCTTATCTTAGAAGATAAGCCTACATGTAAAGGCAAGAGTTTAGGCATGAAATATGATTATCGGGAAGAGATTTCCTATCCTATCTTAGAGATAGGGTGGATAAGCCTGAATTCCTATAAATAAAGAGGCCACCCCCTCATTTAGCATAGAAGGAAGTAGTGAGAAATATTGTATGAGTAAGTGTGTAAAGGAAGCCATCATTTTGAAGGTGTGTTAAAGAAGCCATTAAAAGGTGTAATTGTGAAGTTTCTCCCATAGTTATTGTTGGAAGGCAAGTGAAGTCAGTAACACTTGAAGTACCTCATGGGTGAGATTGTAACAATTTCATGTTGATATTATAATTTACACTGATATTTCAGATTTATCATCATTCCTTCTTATCATAGTCTATGGTATACTTGTGTTATGTTTGTTGTTGTGTTTCTAGATTACATCCACCAAACTAAAAGCTATGCATTAGTAAATAATCATAGCACGAGGAGTTCCCTGAAGAATTATCATAGTGCCGGATTGGTGATGACACTTCGTCAGCATGGATGGTCATATAAGTGTAAGTTATCACAATTTACTACTGAAGTACATCTGCATGAAATGTGGCAAGTCAAGTCAGTGAAAGGCATTTTCTCCAACCTACTCCAGCCTAATGAAGGGGCCATATCGTAGTGGCTTGAGTTTCCTTGTTTGGCCTTGTAATCTCTCCTTGCTCAAGTAAATCCAAATTTTGTCTCCAACATGAAGTTTGTGATCTTCTATGATGTTGATCGTGTCTAGATTTATACTTGTCTTGAGATTTCTCTAATTATTCTTTCACCTTGAGATGGATTTTTTGGATCCTCTCAACAAACTTCACTGCTCTAGTCACCTCTGAATCATGTATCTCCCCTTCCTCCCTTGCCAACAACTATGTCTAGTGGAATAGTAGGTAGATATCCCAAGCATGCTTCAAATGGTGATTGCATAGTGGATGTGTGTACCACCCAGTTGTAGGAATGATTAATGTAGGCTAAGGACTCATCCCAAGTCCACAGAGATACTTGCTATTATATCGTCTAATTAGCCTGCACCAAAGTCCTGTTCACCACCTTCGTTTGTCCATCTATTTGTAGATGGAAGGCCACATTACTCTGTAACTTGGTGTCCATATTGTCCCACAAAGTAGTCCAAAACTTCCCCAAGAACCTGGAATCTCTCTCGTCGAAACAATAGACTTTGGAAAACTAAATCAGCACCCATATGTTAACCAAGAAAAGTTCAAGTTACCTCACTTACTTTTATTGTATTTTTACATGCCATAAGAAAAAACATCTTACTCAATCTATCTACAACAACATATAGATAATCACCCTCAATGGAGAAAATGTGAGTTGGATGTGCAGCGGATCTGAGATACCTGCACTCTTTCCAGAACTGCTTCCCAAGGCGGTGGAAGTGATACAGTGATCGAGAGATCCAGTGGCCTCTCCTTCATAGATATAGTGTCTAAACAGTCAAAGACTAGTGCAAATACTACTATGAAGCTTGCTGAGAAAAACCCATGCGTATCCTTTGGAGATGAAGTTCTCAAACAAAGTCTTTCTATCAAGACCATGCCTTAATTTACAGATTCACTGGTCTTTGGCCTAGTTTACCTGTCCTACACGAATGGATCTCCACTCAATGGATCCCGCTTCTAAAAGGAAGGTTAGATCTCTACCCATGTGCTAAAGGAATCTTCATTGTTGCTTTTGAATCCATCATTGATAAGGATATCATTGCTAATCAGCTTTGGATCTGCCAGAAAAAATACCTTATGTTAAAACCTTGGTTCCCAGCATTCAACCCTCTCACTGAATCCTTCTCCTATAAACCGATCTGGATCAGGTTACCCCACCTACCTCTGCAATTTTGGGATCAAAATGTCTGATAGCCATATAGGCAATACATTGGGCAACACCATTAACATTGACTCCCAAACCTTTGAATTCACACATACAACTTATGCCAGAATTCTTGTTGAGGTTGATACCTCAAAGGATCTTCCAGCTCATATTGAGCTAAAGGTGCAAAATCGAACTTGGACTCAACCTCTGAACTATGAGGGTCTGCCTTTTAGATGCAGGAAATGTTTCTCTTTGGGACATTCTGCTGTTAATTGTGAGATGATAAAACGCAAAAAGGAGAACGCTAACTGGTGGAAAAATGCCCTCCTAGAACATCTGAGATTCGAACCTCGAATATCCCTACTTCTGATGCTAGGAAGGAAGACATGTTGGAAACACTTGAATTAAAAACCCTTTGAACGAGTTACAAACCATGCAAATAAGTATTCAGCTAGGGATGAGACTCAGTGGATCGGAAACACTGAAACAAAAAAGTCTGTAGCGGATAAGGAGAATATTCCTTGATTTCCTTGCTCAAACAATTCTTATCAGCCAATTAAGGATTTTGAAGTTCCTTTACAAAAATCTGTGGATGAATGGATTACGATACGTAACAAGAAGAAAAATGTTTGAATTGAAAACAATAGTTGTTAAGTTGTTGTTTTTATAATTTCAACTGCTTCAGTTCTTTGGCCTTATTCATGGGAGTTTTTTTCACGCCGTTGGGCTTTTTGATAGCATTTGGATTTTGATCCCTTTGGTTCTATTGATATAGTTATATCTAGCTTTTGAGTCTTTCTGTACAAGGGTATAGTCCCTTTCAAAAAACTATTTAACAATAATAATAATAATAATAATAATAATAAACAACATATAGATAATCATGGCCATGTTTAGACATAGGTAGTACTCCTACAAAATCCAAATATCTTCCCATAGATGAGTTGGGACCAATAAGGGCATAAACAAAGCTTCCTTCCTAATTTTAGGCTTTCTCGTATAACAAAATTTACATCTTCTTATGAATTTAGATACTTCTTCTTACATATTGGGCCAATACATGCACTCTATGCAAGTGGGCCATGGTCTTTCTAACACCAAAATGTCATGATACTTTCAATGTATATGCTTCCCTCATCAATAAAATAATTTCTTCCTTTAGCACATAAATATCCCCCCCTCGGTAGAGAAGCCCATCCTTGAGATAACAATCTTCAATCCCCTGTCTTTTCAGCCCCTTAAGATCTGCAAATGTGATTTGTAATCCCAAAATATTTGTCTTGAGCATATGCCTCTCTGCATGAAATTCCTTTATGAAGGGATCAATCTGAGAGATAGTGGCCAAAATAGATATTTTATCTTGTGTGGGTGGCCTAGACAACATGTCTGCCACCAAATTTGTGATACCTTTCTTATACTTGATCACCAAATGGAACTACTAAAGGAATCCCATTCACTCGTAGTGTCTTGCCTGCTGCAATTTAGAGTGTGCTTGCAAATACTGGAGAGATTTGTGGATAGTGTGCACAATAGTTTCTTTACCCAACAAATAATGTTTCCATTTCTTAATTTCCTGAACTAGTGCATACATCTCTTTATCATATACTGAATATCCCTTAACTGCTGAAGTGAAAGTTTCAAAATGATAACATATTGACTTACCTCCCTATAACAACACTGCTCCCATAACATAATCACTGGAATCTATCTCTACTTCAAAGGGTTTACAAATTAGGAAGAGCAATTACTGGAGAATGACTAATTTTTACTTTAATAACTCAAAAGTCTGATCTTGTTCCTTACCCCAGTCAAAACCCTTACTCTTTGCGGCCACTGTGTGTAGAGGTGTTGCAATAGTAGAGAAGCTTAGAATGAACTTCCTCATGTATTGTACTGCTCCCAAAAAACTTCTAGTCTTTATGGCTCCCATTGGTGTTGGCCAATTGGTGATGGCTTCCACCTTCTTTGGATCCACTTGTAGCTCTCCTCCTCTAACCATGTGCCCAAGATAGACAAGTGATTGTTTGGAAAATTCACACTTCTTCATATTGCATAGTAGTTGTTTCTCTTTGAGAACTTACAATACTTGCTGCAAATGTGTTAGATGTTCCTCCCATGTGGCACTAAAAATCATAATATCATCTAGATAAACAATGACACATGAATATATGAATTCCCACAATACATCATTCATCAATCTCATAAATGTAGTGGGTGCATTACATAAAATAAATGGAAGTACTAACCACTCATACAAACCTTGTTTTGTTTTGAAGGCAATCTTCCATATATCCTCCTCCTTCATCCTAACTTGGTGATAACCCGACTTGAGATCCAACTTCGTGAAGAACTTTGCATGTTGAAGTTGGTCCAAGAAGTCATCTATGCGTGGGAGTGGCTATATGTTCTTTATGGCAATCTTGCTCAAAGCATGGTAGTCGATGCACATCCTCTAAGAACCATCCTTCTTCGGCACCATCACAATAGGTGGACCACATGACGAGGTGCTCAGGACGTATCACCCTTGGTCTAGTAGCTTTTAGAGTTGTTTCTTTACCTTTGTACTCTCCAACAAGGATTTCCTATACAACTGATATTTGGTAGAGGGGACTCCGCAAAATGAGCCAAATCTCATGCTCTACCTCCATTTTAGTGGTAACCCACTGAGGGATCTGAATACTTCATGAAAATATTGAATGATGTTATCCAAATCCTTCATCCCTTTGTTAGAAATATCTGAAATTTCTACCCCATCTTGCTTATCTTTTAATAAAAGTAAACAAAACTGATTATGATTTTCTTGAATTAGTCTCTTTGTTTGGTTAACACTTACCATAACATTTTTTTCTTACATTGGTGTGCCTGGATGTTGTAACTAATTCCATCCTTAACCCATATGTATTGGTTCTCCCTTCTCATGAATATAACATCCTGATATATAAGTAAGGACTCCCAAAACAACATCAAATGCATCAAGTGGAATTACATCAGCTTCCAATACATCTATATACTAAGAATTTATCCCAAACTTGAACTTACATCTTCTTGTTACCTAAATTTCTACACCCTTCTTCACCCATCCCAAAGGATAAGGATGTGGATGCTCATAAGTTTCAAGACCAAGCTTCTTTACAACCGCATCAAAAATCAAATTAGATTGAGAACCAAGTATAAACCAAAATATTTACCTTAGTTCTCTTGATTTAGATTTTGATCTAAAATAACTTACTCATCTCTTCCTCTTGTTCTTGGTTGTCCATGTTGGTGGCCATGCATCCAAGCCTCTCTTTCTACATCTGAATCATCCTCTATCTCTACCTCCCCATTGTCTTTACAGTTGTCATGGATTTCTTTGAATCCTTGGTTTGGTTCTTTGAGTGTAATTACGGATGTAACTTCCAACATGTAGCGTCAATATGACCATTAATATCAAAATTCTTACAAAATTTCTTAGGATCTTTACAAGTATTCAAAGTAGTGGTAGTTTGTTTACCTTTCCCTTTCCATTTACCTTTGTTACTTGTTTGTCCCTACTCTTTCTTTGGTTGATTTGTTGACTATTTTTTCCTTGACTCGCTTTCTTGCTTCTTTTCATCATCAATATAATAGGCTTCGCACACATGCTTCATTGAGATCCTTGGACTTCATGGGGATGACCTTCCTTTGAAGGTGAGTGTGAAGTCCTCCCAAATACTAATATCCTCATCCTCCAAGTTCATATTAATCAATATGGATTGTCTCCAAAACTCCATGGTATAATCTTGCACAATTTGACCACTTTGCCTTGTATAAAATATTGCCACTTAATCATTTTTCAATCTTATGGACAACATGATAAAATTTAGCTCTAAGTAAATATTTAAAACCCTCCCAAGATCTTACAATAGGACATTTTTTCTTTTCACAAGTTGTTAGATGGGTTTACCACCAAACTAGAACACGTCCTTCCATTTTGAGACGTGCAAAGGTGATCCTTTGTGCCTCAGTGACATCATGAACACCAAAATAAACCTCCAATTTTTTTCAACCATTCTAGCATCTAGTTGTCCTTCAAATATTTTTATCTCAACCTTAGTTTCAACTTTAAAAGGAACATGATCATATTTTACCTTCTCTTTTACAACTAGAGTTTCTTCTTCACACTCTTCCACATATTCTTCCTCTTCGTGGCTCTTTCCTATGCCAAAATTTTTGGCCAAAGCTTGAACCACCGAGTCCATGGAATCTTACTTAATCAAGCCATCTTTTGTAGATTTGAAATTTCTTGATGGTGTCTATACAACCTCGTCCATCATGGTTTCCAAAGCATCTCAATTCTACGGACCAAGTTCTCTTCCTCCATTTTATCTTTGACTCTTTGTTTCCACTTCTTCGTAGATATGTATGGATCACAAGGTAAAACTTCTTCACCTTTAGACCTTTCACTATCATACAAATCACAAGAACGAATACCACAGTCCTAGATAATAATCAACTCTGATACCAAAATGATTTGTAAACCTCTAGCGTTCGAAAATGTACAAGACCACAACAATTACCGTTCTACTTCCAATACTTTGAAAATGATAGTTCTTAATGTTAGTGAATGAAATATGAAACTTAGAACTATTTTGCAGCAATGGAAAGATAGTAATTCAACTTAGCAACCCCTAAGTTGAGGAAAACCAGTCGGGAAGGGAAATTTCTCTTTCTTCCTAATATTATATTGGCCATTTAAAAAGAAATATAGACTACAATAAGATGAAGGAAGATAAACAATGTCTACACCTCCCTTCTATACTTGCTTGCTTTGTTTTCACACCTTGCTTCGTAAAACGATTCCAGAAATAATGGTTTTTGCTCACTTTTCTTCATTCCAACTTCAATGATCAATTTCCACTTGCTCTCTTGCTTAAATAGTTTTCTCCCCATGTCCTCCCAT
This sequence comes from Taxus wallichiana var. yunnanensis, assembly GCA_018340775.1. Classification (NCBI taxonomy): domain Eukaryota; kingdom Viridiplantae; phylum Streptophyta; class Pinopsida; order Cupressales; family Taxaceae; genus Taxus; species Taxus wallichiana. The sequence goes on along the minus strand of CM031238.1, from coordinate 251,688,219 downwards.
GCATTGGAGAATGGGAAGAGACATTCCAAGGAAGAGACATGACCAAATGGTTCGAATCCATGACCGTTTGTGGCTTATTTATTTATTTGCTCATTAGTAGCGGGACCATTGGTGTTTGCAGACTGATTACACAATCGCTCGTTGCGGCGTTACGCAACCACTACTCGCATAGAGTGGAAATTCTGTAACTTTACAATCTGCTATTCTTTCTGCTGATTTTTCTTCTGGTTTTGGTTGTTCTAATGAAGTGGTGTTCTTCTAGATCCCTATGGATCAAAAGATAGTGTCAATTACTAGTTCTCTCTCTTAGGAATCATTTGAATGCAAGTATGTGTTTATGGAACTAGAAATTTACCCAAGTGCATGATTTTGTGTCTACATTTTCCCCCACTTTATATTGTTGAGTGAATACTTGATAACATAAAGTAGATAAGAGATGTATACCTAATAACCATGTAGAGTGTGACGGTGATAATGTGCCAAGAGACAAGTGAAAATGTAGAGTGATAAAAATGAAGTGTGGAAGTAAAGAAAGAGGAAGTGACCCTAGGGTGGATCACATGAATTGTAATGTGTCAGACTATTGTTGTGTTTTATGTGTTCATCGATGTGAGACTACTTCTCATTGCGTATTAGGAGCAGGACTTGTAAAAGAAGAGCAAAGAAGTAGTCAAATATCTCAGATATGAAAAATCTGCATAAGTATGTAAAAGTATGAGAAAATGTGTAAAAGGAAAGTGCACACTGATTCCCGACAAGTGAAAATGGATAGAAAGTGTCCCGAAATTATGTAGAAGAGCGAGTTTTTAGACGATCTCACGCCAAGAGTGAGTTTTTCTAGCAATCTCATGCTAAGAATGAATTTTTGGGGTGATCTCATGTCAAAAACGAGTTTTGGGGCAATCTAACGCCATGGAAGAAGAGTGTTGGGGAGAGAGGTATGCTTTAATCTCCATCCACGACGCTTCCCGAATTTATACACCACTACAGATGGTGTGATCCTGCTTTGTTCCGTGTTTGTTCTAGTTCGATCTAAGAAGAAAAAGGAGATAGAATGTATTTGATTGTTTGGAGGACAATGCCTCGTCTTGTGAAAACTACTCTGCAAACCGCTAAAAACAATGCTCGGAACTAATGTCCGTAAAAAGATCAAGAGGACTCGTGAACTAATGTCTCGTATTTGGGCGTTGGTGTATGTGTTAAGCCGAGGACCCAAGTCGATTCTCGGGCCGTTTCAGGATCAGAACTCTATTCTATTCTTGTACTACAGGCTTTCTACTGAATCTTTGAGATACTTGTAGGGGTGACTGATTCACTCAATGTATGCCCCCCATTATTTAGGGTGCAGACGATGTCACTAGGAGGATGCGGCTCAAAGGAGAGGACCTCAAACTAATCTAAACTAATACCATGTCAAGGGATGGAATGTGCATGGTAGAAACTAAGGCACATGCAAACAATATGGCTAGAAACATGTGTTAGTAGAAAAAGTGAAAAGTAAAGCATGTAGTAGAAAATATTGTAACAAGCAATAGTGTAGACAAAGTAGACCGCAAAAAGAAGGTTTCAAACATGGTACACCACTCACAATGTCATGCAAGACAATCGGAGACGAAGTGGAAAAATCATACAAGAAATGATCATAAAAGACATAGGCGAATCTCATGTAAACAATGGCATACAATAGCAAACAATGAAAAATAGTATCAAACAAAGTTTCAGACAACCATGGTGGTAAAAGTTCTGCAAAGTAAATGCTACACATGAAGCACCCCTTAGCATGTTAGAAAGATAAATGGTTTTTCAAAGCGTGTATAGATCAATGGATAATAATGCGCTAGTATGAATAAGAAGTAGTATAAAATGAAACAATAACACCTATAGTGTATGAGAAAGGTAGATGCACCCAAGAGTCTCAATAGGACTAGTAAGAGGTACAATTGCAAGCATCGGTGTTGTGTGTAAGGATCTGCGCATAAAGTCTACATTAATACTAGGGAACAAGTGAACGCACATGTGTATATGATAAAGATAATGACATACAAAGTATTCGTCTAGTATATGAAACAAATTGTACATGTAACTAGTATAAACAAACAAGAGTATGTGCAACCAAGATATGCAATATGTTTTGAATGAGTGAGATGGAATGATATACAACATGAATGTGATAGGAGTAGCATGCCCCCGAGAGGATGTGGATAAGCATGAGATGAGATTCATTTATAAAATACCCCTTGATAATCAAGAATGAACCATAGAACAAGAGTGTGTCATCGAGAAATGGTTTGAAAATGTGCACTAGATAGATAGATCAATGAAGCATAGAGCGTAAAGAGTATGAATGTGGTGAGGTTCATTTCAGATTTATACCCTCAACAAGTCGAGTATGAACCATGGAAATAGAGTGTGTCATAGGGTAATGACGATATAAGAGGTGTATCAATGTATGTATGATGAATGAGAAAGACTAGATGTAAAACATGAGTGTGATAGTAGAAATGAGAGACACCGATGATGCTATGATGGGGGAAGTGAGCATGATGCCCCCAAGTACACTATGATGAGTATCCAAAAATGTGAAGGGAGAGGGTCCTCCACCTGATGCGTGCGGAGTTAAAGGCGTGTGACCATTGTATGATGTATATGTGACGGAAGCCGAAGAGGTGATAAACTATGTGAAGGAGACGAAGGAGGTGATGAGCACCCATATGAAATAGACCTAGGAGGTGATGAACACATATATGAAAGAGACCAAGGAGGTGATGAGAACATATATGAAAGAGATTGAGGAGGCGATGAAGGAGGTGAATTCATATGTGTAAAGGATGCCCGAGTAGGGGAATTAGATCGAGAAGATGGACTAGTAGATCGATGAGAATGAATAAGTTGTGTTCGAATGGGAGAACTAGGAGCAAAATGTGCCATAGATTTGAGAGGTCTCAGGGAACTAGGTGCTCTAGCGAGTGCAATGACAACCTCAAGAGGAGGCTATACCCACGGTGTGCATGGCGAAATACCTTTGATGGTGATAACTTTCTTGTTGTGAATGAATTTTAGACACAAATGATTCATGGAAATAATAGTTTGAGTGTCACAAAGCCAAGGAAGACCTAGGAGCATGTCACAACCTTTGATTAAGGTGCCGTAATGAATGACACAAACATGGTGAGAGGCCCAACTATAACTGGAAGCTTGAGAAGCCATAAGATTTGGGAATTGGATATGAAATATAAGAGAGTTGATAGTTGATAGTGACAAGAAGTGCAAAAGCACACACCCATATGAATTGATGGATCGATAATTATATTATCGATAGCGTGAGGTTAGATAAAAGCATTGATATGTAATGTGTCAGAAGAGAATGTAGCATGATAATCATGATCAAAGAATGTAATGAATGGTGGAGATGCATCAACGTTAACAACTAGGAAATAAAGAGCCCCCAATGAAGGAGGAGGCATTGCACGATATGTATGATTAGCTAAAGAGTCAACAACTTGCTTGTCATGCTTAGGAGAGGATCATTAAATATTTTGAGCTTTTTATTTTCATTGACCGACATAGATGTCGAAGGCTCAAGGAGCTTGATTGCATTGTTTTCTATAAGATCTTGAATGAGATGTCGAAGTTTGAAACATTGATCGGTAGAATTCCCAATGCATTGATGATAGTCACATCTAGTATTTTCATTATAATTGTGTCCTTTAGGGTGAGATGGGTCCAAATTAAGTGGAGGAGGAAGCATAATAATATTTCTCTCAATAAGTTATGGCAATAGAATATGTGGAGCATAAGGAAATTTAGTGAATGTATGCTTTGGTGGATGCCATTGAAGCTTTTTAGGAGTAGAGATAGCGTTAACAATAGCTTTTTCTTCTTCGAGGGGCCTAGTAGATGGATTGAAATTTCACTTGCTTTAAAACTGATTAGATGATGATGAAGCTTGATCACGGTACTTGAGTTTTCCCATTAATATAAGTTTTCCTACATGTAATTTAAGAGTGTGACATAATTGATCAAAAGAAGGAGATGTCTTAAAGATGACACTCTCTTGTAGAGGTGGCAAGAGACTTTGACAAATAGATCTTGAAGTTCTCGAGTCAACGAGCACATTGGTCATCCTAGCTAAGTTGTTCTTATATCGTAAAACATAGTCTACTAGATGCTCATTAGATCCTTGTTTAATTTGTACAAGTTGAGCATATGATATCTTAAAATTGATATTGATTAAAAATGAGTGAGAAAATCATCGACTAAATTCATAAATGATGTTACCGAATGAACAAGTAGTTCATAAAACTAGTGCATAGCATAATATTGGAGGCTTCTAGGAAAAAGATTTGCTAGTAAAGTATGATCATCCACATAATCAAGACATGCCACATGAAAATATCTAAGATTCTCTTGAGGGTCACCATGACCATTGAAGGTGGGCAACTTAGGGGTGAAATTTTTTGGAGGAAGTACATAGGCAGAAATGGCGAGTGTGAAAGGAGTGTGAAGGAGTTAAGTGGGGTCAAGAGATGGAGATGCACAAGAAGTAGCTATTTGAAGCGCCGAATTTGAGTGTGTAGATCTTAATATAAAAAGTTAAATTAAGGGTGTCAGTAAGAAGAACCCGACTATGTATAGAAATATTATGTTGAATGATTGGAGCGGTAGTAGTGGGAATGGAAGTAGGAATATGAAGGGGTTGAGTGGAGGCCATGGAAGCCGAGGAAGAACCGATAAGGGGTGCAGAAGCAACATCTCGAGAGTTTTTAGCAGCCATCAAGCATGGAGAATATGCGAGAAGATGCGTAGGATTATCACGCAAAGCTTGACAAAAATTGGTAAGCTTTTCTAATTGCTCTTGATCAATGTTGGTGTCTTCATCATAGGATTGCTCACTATCAGATGTTTTAATGTTTTCAAGAGGAACATTTTGAGAGTTGACAAAGGGGTTATCATATTCAACCATTGATTTAGAAACCCTACGGGTAGATGGAGGGAGCTCTATATGCTCAAAAGACCCAAAATGACCACTATAGGTGATGGGCATAAGAAGAAAACCCTAGAAAGAAGGTTGGAGTCGAGTGATGGGTTCACCAAATGATTTAAAAAATATAGAATTATGCTAAGCTCTAGTCAGAGAGTCACGTATGATAAATAAATGATAAAGCAAGATCCGACACAAACAAAGTAAGCTAGTTAAAAATGAAACCCAAGGTGCAAGAGAGAGGATAAAAGACAAATGATATTTTGCTTAATCCCGAAGTATGTTGGGCTGAAAAAAACTAAACAAGAGGAACAAACTATCACAACTAAGCACATAAAATCTTGTAATTATCTCGATAATCCGGGACTAGGGCGCCTGGAATAGGACTAGGGCATCTAGGCACCGTGAGACAAATGGTAGGCAAATGTGATTGCACAAGAGATCGAAATTTGGTTTTTCTTATGCCACAAGATGGTCGCTAACCTTTGATGTTGGTCACCCAGTATGTCATCAATGATCGTTGACTTCAAGCCAGAACCTTAAAAGAGAAGATAACATGTAAAAACCTCAAACCACATCAAATCCCAAGAAGAAAAGATGCAAAATGGGGAGTCAAACCGACCACCGACTTGGTCACTCGACAAAGTGAAGTTACGGTACCGAGTGTTGTACTACATCTCGAATCCATGTAGTTCTTATGCATGCGTGATAAAATCATGCCCTAGGAGGCCCTTGTACAAGTGCACTTGATAATGGAAAATAACTAGATGTACTAATGTAAACATATGTGTGGATGACAAAATTAACTTCCCTCCTATGCTTGTATGCAGATAATGCAATCCCTTGTCCTCGAACAAGTGCTAGATGGATTCCTTTAATGATCTTAGATGCCTTTGGATGCAACCTTAGGTGATGATAGTAGATGCTTAGAGCTTGGTCCATTATTTTGGTCACATAACATTGTATTTATATGATTCCCTTGGTTGAATTTTGTAATTGACAAATGGAAGGCTGACCCATAAAAAAACAAAATGCCCAAAAGATAAAAGAGGCCCAAGAGAGGTGAGTAAGATACAAAGAGGTCGGGGGCGCCCGGCGTTGGCATCCCAAACTAGGTGGTGGTGTCTAGAGTCAAGAAATATAAATCAACGAAGATCAAATTGGGTCAGAGGGTGTGTAAGACCAAAGAGAAGACAAGAAAGAGAGAAAGAGGTTATAGAGGTTATGTCAATAACTAGTTTCTCGCTTAGAATCATATGAATGCAAGTATGAGTTTATGGACCTATAAATGTACCCAAGTGTGTGATTTTGTGTCTCACAACTTCTTGTAATTTCTTCAAAAATTGGCTCTTCCGGTTAGCTCTAACTTCATTCTTTTCATTTAAAGCATATTTATCATCATCTCCTACCAAACATGCCATTATTTCCCCGCCTTAACATTAAATGCGATGTATGTCTAGTAATACATTTGGATCAAGTTAAGTGCTCAAATTTGGAACTCTAAAGTTAATGTTGATGCACAAGTATTGCATGGAAAATAATTCATTATATTCTACCTATCGAGGATAGGTCAAATGTTTTAATATTCACCAATTAAATGCCCATTTTACTAGTTGTATGAAACCATGAAACATGTGTTTTGGGAAGCAATGGTATTTTGTGTTTAGAGATTTGTTTGCAATATATGGGAATCAATGTAGTTGGAAAGAATCCTTATTTCGCACAAGGATAAAAAATAATGTTATTGTAGATTTAGTTAGACATGTTCTTTTAATGCATATATGGAAAATCAAATGTTCAAGAGTGTTTTCTAACTCTAATATTTATCATACAACTATAATTCCAAGGCTTTACTCTAACATTATTTTCTAGATTGCGCCTCTTTTTCTAAACTACAGGTGAAGCTAAGGAGAAACATAAATATAGCCTTCCAGTTAGAGTAAATCAAGTTACAAATTCACCAAATCTAGTTTATGCAAAGAAATGATCCAATCACATCATACACTGAGGGATATGCTCCAATTTGTAATGTTATGTAATTGTTGTTTACATTTATAGTTGATTAGTTTTTGCAATTGTTATTTGATGCCCTTTTGCTTGGATCCAAGTTGGTTGCTCTTTGTTAGCAACAACCTTGATCTCTTTTGCTTTATGCGGCGTGTAAGCTCTATTTTTGCAGTTGTGTAAGTTGCCTATTTCTTTTGTATTCGCTTTATTCAATACAAAAAAAGCTACATGAAGTGGGGAATAAGACCTCAACGATTTCTACCAATCAAGAGTTACATAAAATATATTTTCCAATATTTTGGGTAACGAAAGTATAAATTGTAATTGTAAATTTACTTACATAAGAAATTCACTACAATAAAATTATACAAATTAGTGATTGGATTAAAGTGCAAATTGCAATAACTAGTTAGGAAAATGTAAATACAATAGTTTATAGCCTTCGACTTGAACTAATAAGACCTAAATTAGTCATGTCAATATTTGTTAATCAATAAGCTATTTTTTAACGTGTGTGTGTGCGTGTGTGTGCGTGCGTGCGTGTGCGTGCGTGCGTGTGCGTGCGCGTGCGTGCTGCGTGCGTGCGCGTGCGTGTGCGTGCGTGTGCGTGCGTGCGTGTGTGTGTGTGTGTGTGTGTGTGTGTGTGTGTGTGTGTGTGTGTGTGTGTGTGTGTGTGTGTGTGTGTGTGTGTGTGTGTGTGTGTGTGTGTGTGTGTGTGTGTGTGTGTGTGTGTGTGTGTGTGTGTGTGTGTGTGTGTGTGTGTGTGTGTGTGTGTGTGTGTGTGTGTGTGTGTGATTAAAACATTTTTTATAGTTAAAAGTTTTTTTACAATGAAGGCAAATTACAAAGAGTCTAATGCCTACCTAGGGGCATCGTTTATTTATGGTGGGAAAAAACCTAATGCAATATAAAAATAAGAAAATACACCTTAAGGAGATCAACCTCTTTAGTATCATTAGTGTTCCTAGTTGGATTCTCACATGGCCTTTGCCCGTGGTTAACATGACAAATCCATTGATGTGCATTACTTTTTAGGACGCAAATTTCCCCCACCATGGCTAATGATTAATTTTATACTTTCAAGGTCATTGTTTTTTATCTTGATTTATCCGAGATATATGTTGGATCTATGCTGATCTATTACTTTGTTCATCATCATTTCAAGTAGTTTGATATCATCATTAACACTCTCTAGGAGTTGGAAATGGGTTGTGGTATACTCTTAGCCCTCTTCCACGAAGCTAAGTAGATGGGGGTATCCAAATCTCAATGGATTTGTTGCAACATACCATTCATCATATAAATGAAATCACTTTAGATCTTAAAAATTAATATAAGCAAATTATAGTATGTGAAAAATCTCAAATAAAAACTTTAAAATTAATATATATTTACCCATTTCAAATAAATATATTATTTACAATAACTAAATTATTTCTTTAAAAATTGGAAAAATGGAAATATACTAACGAAAAACCTTGATTTTTATGAAACAACGACAATACTTCCAATAAACAATTCGACCTTCAACAATTAATTTCTACAAATATTTATACAATTCCTAACTACATCTAAAGAAAATAAAAAAATAAATAAATCATGTATTTTTTATTTATTTATTAATTCATGGTGTAATACGAAGGCTCAAAACACTCATCAAAACTTATTTAGATAGATAAAACTTAGTTTCAGAAAAATACAAAGCTAAAAGTGCCAATGAAATTTGGCAAGCTTTCATGCAATACAATTTTTACTTCAAAGCATATATTCATGGTGATTATATTAAATTTCCCACCTAATTCCAAATACTTTTCTTTTAACTCCTTGCAGCTGTGTAGATCCAAGACATTCTTTGAAGATATTAATATTTAATATTAAGAAAATCAATATTTAAATCTAAGGAAATTATTTGTTTATCTCCCTTGTCTATTGCAACATATTTGATATTAATTTGTTTATTTCCTAAGTATTTACTCAGAAGTGATCTGGACTTGAATCCTAAAATTCCAGCAATCCCATTTGTAAATTTTGGGCAGTGTTGAATGATAAGAATTCGGATTTATTTTCAAAATACACAACAATATCTTTTCTAATATCAAAATTGATTTCAACCATGTTGGAACTATATATGGTTGAAACTCCTTGTGGATTGAGTTGTGGAAGAAACATGTAGTCTTGTTCCTTCCTATGACTAACATTTTCTTGATTTTCGTTTTCAATAATTGGTTTTGTTTTGTTTTTTTTGTTTTTAATTTCACGAAGTATTATTTTTCATTTGTTTATGGTGTTTTACTTAAATTTCATATATATTAAGAGATTGAATTGTTGACCAACTAATGAAGATATAACACTAAAAAATAATTAAATAGTTTATTGGTTGATCAATGTTAACATATATGATAGATAGGCTCTTCTCGTCATACCATACTTCCTCATTCAAAGAAGCCAACTCTACTTACGCCCTCAATATCTTAGGGAAAATATTTTTGAAGTTTATTTTGCTCCATTCTTTTAGAAAAAAATTAATGTAAGAATTCTTTTTTTGAAGATGGATATTTTAGATCCTCTTAACAATAGTGTTGAGTTCCATAGCTCTTCCATATCCTTCATCAAATCGCATATCTTAACCATATCAATTTAAATGTAAGGGACATTTGGAGGGAGAGGTATTGGCCTCAACGGAAAGTGCAATCGGAAAGTGTTCCTGCTAGATATAGGTAATTTTTTTCTTTCAATACCCATTCTTCATCCAACCAAGAAAGATTTATGTGAAACTTGTCGAGATAGTTTGTCGGGTTTTGGTGAAGCTTTTCTTTCCATTGTACAATTCCTCTTCTATGATGTATTTGTTTTTAGACATTAATGGTCTCAAGTCCAAAAGCCTTGGCCTCTATTACTCTATTCAAAAGGGTTGTCCATTAGCTCCTACGCTCTTTGTCTTGGTTACTGGAAGCTTTTGGATATTTGCTTGCCCATCGAGCTTCACAAGGGCTAGTCTGGGCATTTTTCCTGGATCACTCCACTTAGGTCAATGAATGGTTACTTTGTAGATGATTCCTTTCTCACTCTTGCTGAAAATGAAGCCTATTTTAAGGAAGCTATTAATTATCTTGATCTTTTCTACAAGGCTTAGGCTCTACTATGCAATGGACCAAACTTGTGCTACATGCAAAGCATGTTCCCTATGTTGGATTGGCTTAAAATATACCTTTAAAATAATCCAAATTATTAGGTATTTCATTTGCCTTTGATAGCACTCTTGAGTTATGGCAGTATGTTTCAAACAAGGTTGAGAAGAAAGTCGTCACCTTTCAGGTGACTCGTCCCCTAATCAGGCGGATACACTAGAATAATAGCAACAATATATTATATTTACTCTCCAGATATCTCGAGCAATACATTTGGCTATTATATAGCCATATAGAAAGCACAACCATCACCTACCAAATAGGAACAACAAACCCAGTAATAGACACAAGTAACAACAAACTCACAAACAAATAACAATATACTAATAATTTACCCAATGTAAAAACTATTTCCTAACATTCCCCCCTTAGTTTTTACATGGTAAAACATATCTCGTTCTTTGATTGTAGCGTGCCACCTTTGTGTGCTCATGACCAACTCCTTAACTGTATAGCATCCAAGCTTGCACAAAACTCGCACATGTGCCAATGCACATTTCTTCCTCCACTGATGGTTTTTCCTAATGCTACCAACAACCTTACCCAATTAGTTTTGCAGGTGTACCAATAACCTTTCACAATTGGTTTTGCAGGTTCACCAAAAACCTTACACAATTGGTTTTCCTGGTTTACCAATAACCTTCACATCATGATTGCTACAATACATTTTGATCAATATTCTACAACGTTTCTACAAAAGGGGTTACATGAGGAATACTCACAAGTGAACATGAATTTACATCATTTGTTCTTATTTTTCACGCCACACTGAAAAAAAATCCTCACAACACAACTGAAACAAATGTCATCATACCAAAAGTGTGGCCCCATCGTTGATGATGACGAGAGGTCGTTGTTTGATCTCTAGCCTCTTGTGCCTCTGTCCTCCAATAGAAAATCATCTAATAGAGAAAATCTTCATCACTTTGATTTTCTGTATGAGCAATATTTCCTTCCTCTTCATTCTCTCCTTCTTCATCAACAACCATGGCATTATCTTGCAGTTTCCCATCAAGTAAGTCTTATGCTCTTTTCCTAATTCAATTAGATATATGACTTAAAATTGTTTTACAATAGTAGCAAGTAAGTTGTTTCTTTGTACCTTTGGAAGTTGAACCATATTTGGATTTTTTCTTAACAAATGCTTTTTCTTTCTTGTTTCTACCATACATTGCAGTTTCCTTTGGTTCAACAATCATAATTATTTTTTTCAAGTAAAGAAGAAATGAGATCTTCTAAACTAGGATTGATTTTACTCAATGTAAAAACTATATTAGAATAATCTAGCGAGCATGCTATTCAATAAAACAACCTTTGCATCATCATCAGTACATCTATTTTAATTCCAACTAACTAATTTGAGATAGATCGAAACTTACTAATGTGCTCTACCATGTTGTCGCCTTCTTCCATTTTAAGACCAAACAATCTTTGCTTCAATGTTATCATTGCGCTTCCAGCTTGTGAACCAAACAATTTGTTTAATGTTTTCCAAATTGTATGAGAGGATTTAGACAAGTCTATATGATGCAAATAAGCATCAGATAGTCCCAATCCAATGATTGTTGTGGCTTTTCGGTCTTTGCTCTCCCATTTTGCTGCTTCGTCTGCATCTATTGGTTTCTTTGCTTTTCCGTCAATGATATCCCACAGGTCTTTATTGATCAAGAAATAGTTGTGTTCGAACTTGCCATGTGTGGAAATCATTTCCATCAAATTTTTGAATATGACTTAATTTATCCATTACAAAAATGACAATACAGTTTGTGAAACTTTTCTATGCTCCAAAATTCTAGTTGATCTGGAAACACCACAAAAATTATGAAAATAAGACTTGAATTAAAGACGTAAAGAATATAAAGACCAAGCTGATCAACCTCTTAGTGATCTGACGCCAATACGGGATCAATCTTCTTCAACACGCTAGTCGAGATGTTTGGATACTACGCCCAATACAGAATTTGACATGTGGAGCTTAGTGAGCAACCAGTTGCATGCAACTTTGATAGAGAATCCAACGCAACTTCTAATGAAACCGTAATCTACATGCACTGCGGAATCTTCAACGGCGACAGTGCTATTAAAATCTTATGCCGAGCCACACAGGTGAACATTCCAAGAGGAGACAACAGAGATCAGATAATATGTATTATGCATGCATCGAGTGGATTTCTTAACACTTGCACAGTTCTAAAAATTTGAAAATATACGTGCCACTCAATGGGAGTACATGTCTTCAGAGTAGACGTAGGCAACACGTGCACATCAAGGAAATAAAGAGAACACAAAACCAACACAGATCTGATGGCGACGTGGGTGCAAGTCTGTTATATTAGTATTTGCGCTTTCAACCTCTATCAGACTCTTCTTTAAGGTGCACGACATGGAGCTAACAGACCCGGTGCACGATATGCTCACTGCTATCAAGGAGATGCGCATGGGATAGACGAAGACACTCTAATTGCCCAACAATGTGATGGAATATCCAGGCGCATGGGTGTGTATTGTCGTTGATAGAGACGGTAAGAATAATTGCAGTCAAATATGCCTGAGCTGACAGTGCACACAGAACCGAAACTTAAAAAATGCAAATAACTTGATGAAAAAATGTTTCATACATAGGCAAGTGACAACAATTCTAGAGCTTCCCCAGTCAATGAAAATGACCAATCCATCACAAGATCCTCCTGCTCTGAGAAATACTCTGCTCTGATACCAAATCAGGGGATACACCAGAATAATAGCAACAATATGATACATTTACTCTATAGATGTCTAGAGCAATACATTTGGCTATTATATAGCCATATAGAAAGCACAACCATCACCTACCAAATAGGAACAACAAACTCATAGACACGGGTACCAACAAACCCACAAACAAATAACAATATGCTAATAATTTACCCAATGATAAAAATTATTTCCTAACAACCCTCTTTGCTGGAAAATTCCAAGTTTACACCAAGATATTGTCTGCCACTTGTGTATCACACTTCTTCTTGAGCCCCTTCCAAGGTGCCTTCTAACAAGTTAGTCAAGCTTATGCAAGACTTTATTTGGGCCAATGCTAAACAAACCAAGGGTTTTCTTCATGTTGCTTGGGATGTTTATTGCCTCCCTCATGAAAAAAGGTGGTACGAGCATTATTGATGTTTATAGACAAAGCTTGGTTCTTAGTGCAATAGGGATTGTTAAAGCAATTGAAGGAAATGAGCCTTAGAAAATCTTTTAAGGCATTACAGTTCAACATGCACTTCACATGGCAAAACTTACTGGAAGAATGACTTTCATACTTTGATCATCACTTTTGTGTCGATATAAATTAAGGGTTCTTTTGTGGTTAAGAGCCCATGGAATTTTTTTGAAGTTGTCAAATTTGTATTTACATTGGGTTGGCGATGCCTTTAGATCCGAGCTTTCATTCAACTATCACATGTGGCGATCTACTAATTATGACTAGAAATTGAATTCCCTTGGTGAAGACTCTTGGAATTAAGGCTATTCGCTTATTTTGGAAGGGAATTACCTCTATTCAAAGCCTTGTCCATTCTAGAGATTGGATACCGTGGCTGAACTTAATATAAGTCGGTCGACTCAAACCTTCCTTCCATTATGAAAAATGCAGGTTTCCTCCCAAATGATATGTTGCACAAGCTTGGTCTTCAATCAAGCTAATTGCCTAGTGGCGACATTAGTGATGGAATGTGGATACCCCTTTAAAAGCTACTCCCATGACTACTCTATCAACTTATGATTCATTTCTCCCCCACCCTCTGCAAGTTTAATTCTCGATGGAGCTTGAATTCCTCCCCTCAATCTGGCTTACTCGCCTCAATCGAGTATAGTATCTTGAATTAAGTAAAAAGTGTGCACTTTTTTGTTGTGCTTTGTCAATCAAGGTCTTCCACTAGGGAAAAGTTTAAGCATATTGGTGTCACTTTGCCCAAACAATATGCATGTGCCCAATCGAAACATTTAAACACATCTTTTGGTACTACCCCGAGCTCAAGTTGTTTGGACTTCGATCCACTCTCTTTTTAGTCATACCACCCTCCTTTTACATGGAGATTGACCTTTTTGGGGACCCTTCTCATTGGCCTACTTATATTGCTTTTCTTACCGTAGTTTTCGGGGCTATTATTCTTTTTCAATTATGAAAAGCTAGAAATGCTACCATTTTTAATCATAAAATTGTTTATCGGCATTTTTAGCTTGATGATAAGATCAATGTTATCATTTTTATTTGCCTACAAATACAAGCACAAGTTAATAACGTGGCTTTGGAGTTTCAACATCTCAGAAGAGCTACTTAATCACTAGGGGAGCGACCCTTGCACCATGAATCAAGTTTTGTTGGATCCACCACAATTGGTCACTCCCACACCGCCACGAGGCTTCATAGGTAGAGGCAGAGCGCTCGCGAAATCAACTCTCATCCCTAATTCACGGCCACTTCTCTACCCCGCTATCTCTATGTTAAAGTCATTGGACTTTGCCACCACCTCTCGGAGAAACATTTTGTTGGCTCGTTGTCACATCGTATCGATGGCCCTCTTTCGTGCAAGATGGCATCATTGTTGTGTTCTTGATTGCCTGATTGAGGAATTATGGTGCTCTTGGCTATAAAGGACTCTTGAACATTGGATGGATGGCCCACGTCAAATGCTTTGACCGATGAGCTATCTCGATTTGGGTGTTCTCCTCTACATGATGAACCACCACATCCCCAATGTCGCTATTGCTTGTGCTTGACTCTTGTTTATGCTTGACCCCATGCCTTTTATCTTATTGTAATCCAATTCCTTTGTATGCATGGGTAGCATTTTGATTGTGGTGAGCCGTGTGTTTTAGCAACATGAATTTTGAGTCGTGACTTTTTTTTGCCACCCTTTTTATTGTTACTATATTTATTATTATTTTTAATAATATATGATGCATTCAATAAAAATAGTATATATGTACATGTGGCCAGCGAATATGTTGAAACCTAATCTTAAGCTAGACAATTACTTTAAAAATCTTTTGTTTCAAGAGAAGTGGCGATATTTTAAATCTCTCACATAGAAATTGTTTAGAGATAAAGACCGAGAATATGTGGATATTGGATGGAGATTCACAAGATTGGTCATATGAGAGGTTTTTCTTTTTACCTCTTAAATTTCCACATTTACATGCATGGACATATTGAAGATGAAATTTCATTCTTTTTAGAATCTAGTATATGGTTATATAATATTATTTGAATCTCATCTCTCTTTCACACTCGATTTTTGTTGAGTGAAGAAGTTTGTTAGATTTTTTTGTTTAATGATCATTGCAATCATTGCCCTTCATAGTTTTAGAGATTTATAGTTGAGGCACCCTCCAAGTTTCAATTGTGTGTGACACCACCACCTCTTTAGCACTGACATAGTTTACTAGTGCTTGTGTACATCATGGCTTCCTTGTGATTATTCCCTTATGTGATTGTTGTTTACAAAAATACAATGTCACATTCCTTTTGCTTTATATCATGTACGATATTAAAGAATTTCTTGTGGTTAAGTTTTGATTGTGGGAGTGTTGTTGGATTCCTGTTTATTTAGATCTGTTATTTGGAATTCAATTATTGTATAGTTCTCTCTTGAATTTAATTTTGCAAACTTTGCAGTAGTACTCTAGTTTCTATTAAAGGTTTTGAAATTTTTGAAAGATGAAAATTTTGTGAAACTCTTCTTTTGATGATGATAGACGGTGTCTAGTAGATAAATTATATTCAGTTAAGTTTGCATTGCAAATGGTTGTATACCAAAACATATAAATTTGACTAACAAGGCATTGATTTAGATAGTTTGACTACTATGAAAGCCATGAATGAATGGTGGCAATCATTGATCAAGTATATCTTCTCCATGCCCATCTTTGTGAAATAATAAGTGAAACAAATGTGGCTGCCAATGTTGCAGTCAACATATAATACCAATCAACCTGTCTCTCATCTAAACACAATGGTGGTGGTTCATATGATAGGAGTGGAGACCTTCACAACTTGCACAAACACAACCTACCCAATTGTTTCTATTTTTTTTATAGTTTCTATACAATTTTTCTAATTCCAACAACATTGGAACACTTCAATTTTTTTTAATCTATGCCTCTAAAAACTGAAAATTTAACCTACACATTTTCCCTAACAATGCCCCATATCTACCAATTGGCGTGGCAAAACAAAATGTGGTTTTAGTTTTACTAATAAAAAATTGTATAATAATATGAAACACTAAGTTTGTTAGAACATTGTAATTGTCATCCTAACAATCTCTAAAATCTAGATTATATGATGATTATTACATTAGCATTTCAATTCTATTTATTCATAAAGCTTTAAAAAAAACAAATCACAACCTATAAACTTTTAGTAAATTTGTTGATTTTTTTAAAATTAATTTTTAGTTATGTTTTTTCTAAAAAAATTGCATGTGAATTTTTATTGTGAAGTCTAATAAATTTCTTAAAATTAAATTTTCAAAATTCCCAAATATATGTAAAAATAATATAGTTGCAATAACTACAGCCTTGTGCAAAACCAGATTTTCAAACGATGTAACTATGGTTTCAACAATGTTCCTATTACGACTGCTTGGCAATATAAAATCTAAGCGCATAAACATTAAACAAAAATATTCAAACACAAATTTCCTAAAGCCCCGCAGACATTCTTCTGGCTAAAAACATGCTCCATAGCAATTCACGGGAAGTTCTCTTAGCTAAAATCCTAAATCAATGGTGTGGAGGATGGAGAACTGAAAAACTCACTTAAGATTATAATAAAAGTCATCAGTAGTTAGAAGACCATACATGTGCATTGATGCGATGATAATTTATCTGGATTCTACGATTTATTTTTAAGTCATCAATTCTTACAGTACAAAAATATGCTAATAGCAATTCATGGGAAACTCTCTTAACTAAATCAATGGTGTGGAGGATGGAGGACTGAAAAATTCTAGATCCTAAACTCCAACAAAAAAATGCTCCATAGCAATTCACGGGAAGCTCTCTTAGCTAAATCGGTGGTGTGGAGGATAGAGAACTGAAAAAATATCTTTAAGATGATGATAGAAGTCGTCAATAGTTGGAAGACAATAAATTTGCATTGAATATAACGACAATTTATTTAGAAGTCGCGTGTCTCAAACTTGCTCAAAAATTAAAAAATCATTACCAATGGTAGTTCCTCAAGGAGGATAAGCCTAAACTTGGCAAAAGCGCCCCAGATCTTGAGCTGAATAGTTAATCCTTTACTGAAGCCTCAGAAAATGAAGACCTAATTAACTCATTTTGATATTAGTTTTTAATTTAGTAGATGACAAATGGGGAAACTTAACAGATTTCTGAATTATAGTGGATAAATATCAAAACACACGAGCATTGCAAAGAATTGATTGGCATAATTGGAATTGACCAACGAAGTAGCATGCATCACCCATCCCAATACGTGGATCGAGTGTTTTTGCAACTATTAACTAATTCATATAATTGTCACCTTTATTAGGCTTGAGAAATTGATATTTCTTGTTATTATTTTATAAATTACTGCATCAATTTCATAGCCTTCATCATTTAGGACAAATTAAAGTCTAGTTAAATTCCTAACATGGCTTGGAATATTAATATTTCAAGCATGCATTCATATGCAACTTATTTTAAAGGTAAATATGTTACAACTGTGATCACATTGCATTGCCTTGTTCGGCTTGCTTTAACTACTGTGTCTAACAAATCTTTGAAAGAGAAATCATGGCTTTATTTTACAATTTGAATTTCCAATTCCTTGTCTGAGATGCTATTAATACACAAAAATCACAAAATGTGTTGAATAGTCACATTGATAGACTAGCGACCTCAAGGTGCCATTTCAAAAGAGATGGAACTTACAATCTACGTCCAGACCCATGAAGCATGCTTAGATAGTGTTTTCGACAGGAGCATTGGCAGGAGCTTGGACACCATGAAAATCGGTACGCAAAAAGATCAGCAATTCACTTGTATATTTCATAATTTGCTAAATGGAAGAGAAAAATGATCCCTTGATCCAATAATGATGCATTATCATGCATTTGTTGGTTGTCTGCTCAAAATTTAGGAAAAGTAACCAGGATATATTATCGAATGGAATCATTAACCAGACAGTGGAGAAAGTGTTATCTAGGTGTGTATTTTGGGCTCTAAGTCCATCTAGTTGGAAAAAAAAATTACTAAGAAAAGAGAACCTTCTATGGCATAATTCATAAATTTATGGCTAAAATAGTTTCAAATGTTCGCCACCTTTGCTTGCTGCTTCAGATATGGCTACAATAAACAGAAAAAGACATTCAGGGATTTGGTAATTTTGTTTAAAAACTATTGCAATTTTAATGCATACCATACCAGTTGCATCTATCAAAAATACATATGACAAGGTCCTGGCAATACAATAGAAGGCTCTATTAGATACAGGTCAATACCTACTTGCTAACTCGAAAGTTTAACAAGATAAAACAACTTACCCAATAAGATACACAGAAGTAACTCCACTAGAATCCATTCTGTAAATGGTGCAGCAACAAAAAGCCCATCTATTTGAGTCCTTGAAGCACTGATCACCCAAATAGACACTCAAGTTAATCAAATAAAATATGCTGAGTGTGCCAGAATGACATGTTTTATAAGCATCAAAGATAGCATATATTATAAAGTCATGAGCCACTTTAAATATGCAACGTTGCCAAGTGGAGCAATACCATATAAATTACACGTGATAACCTTCAGATTCTGACAGTGCATCCTCATCCATATCTTCCAGGATTACATATCTAGCAGGAACTCTGTTCTGCTCCATATTAAATTTGATGTTTTCATTCAATGAAGTTTTCCTTAATTTCTCATACCTGGAAAGATGAACCAATGTTGTCATTGCATATATAGCCAAGGTTTTATTGGAAGGTGGACAACAAAATTACCCAAAGGCAGTGAACAGATATCATAAAAATGAACTATGGTCTATATTAAATATTTTATTTTTAACCCAACTCTCACGAGAATCCTTCAGAAATGGTATAAATCAGCCCACAGAGTCATGCATCTAAAATACAAGTTAAGCACAAACATGATTCAAAAGTTATTTTATTTCCTAAGTTCAGTCATGGAGACGCAAGACATGAACAGGGAGGGTAAGTCATTTTGAAATAGGATAAGAAAGAATATGAATAAGGTCTATGACATTTAAATATAGTCACCACGAGATGGGGTCCTATCCCTGAATCCGAGTTTCTTGATGGTTGATTTGATTTCATAGCAATTGTTTATATTCAGAAGAAGATAATGAGTTATTTGCAGCATTTTGTGTAATTGTGAGAAAGTATGAATAAAATATCTTAAAATCTGCATCTTCATATGATGATATGGTAGAAACTAGTGTCCTCCAGAATGAAGGTGTATGCTACAGGCATATAGTTCAAGTAGATGAATGTCATTCTGCAATTGATATTGGGCATGAACTTTATCTTGACTCACATGCTCTCATCAACCCCTACTCTAAGAGCACATGCGAGGAGTGAAAGGAAGAAATCAATGAGATCAAAGACACATTCAACACACATCTTCTACAGAAAAATCAGAAGACATTAACCAGCAGTCAAAGCAATCACTTCTCGTACATAAAAATAGAAGAGTCCTGCTGCATACCTGCTATAAAATATAATAACAATTATAATAGAAGCCATTTTGATATGTAAGCATAAAATCCTACATGAGTCCAGTCTAACCCACCCTAAGTTGTTGGCTGCCTGGGAAGATGGGTCAGGAGCTGATTAAGAGATTTAGCTGCTATTGGCCCTAGAATTTATTCCCCCTGCGACAGTAGCATGACCATAATGCTCTTCTGACCTACTTGCCCAGGGATTTGCTAGTTAGACTTGCTATCCATGGGCTACTATGCTTTTTCCGCCAAAATCAAAGATAGGGCTTTCTACTAAGGCAAGAAATGCAACAATCAGTGGCAATTTCACATTTTTACTATCCGACAATCGTTTTGCATTGGCAACAGCTGTTTAATAGGCTCCATGGCATTTAATTTGTGTAGCATTGTCCTCTGTAATAAGGTTGTTACGGTGGTCCTTGTTGGCTGTTGCAGAGTTGTTTTGGCCTCCAAAATTGTGCCAAAGCAGCTCAGCAACAGCCTGAAATGATCACGTCGTGAAGGAATGTTCAGCATAAAAAGTGATGAAATACAGTTCTTACAAGATTTTTTTGATAAAACATAGAATAAAAAAATGAACCTAAAAACAAACTTGAACCTGATTTGAGATCCGTTCCAACAAACCCCCACTAGCCCCACAGTCATTTTTATCTGCTTTTTTGAGCTGACTGAAGAAGAAGAGTGGAAGAGAGTTGAAACACAGCCCAATGCTACACAGAGATATTATGTTACATTTCTTTGCAGATTTCTTTCCTTTTTATTCTATTTATCAGATTTGTACGTTTAATCTGGTTTCTTTCAGATTTCTTTTCTTCTTTTACTTTTTCTTTTTCATATTTGCAAAGGGGTTTCTGTGCTTATGTGTATACTTTTGTTCAGTGCAGATTTAGGTTCGTCTTGAACCTCCACTCCCTAGCTAGGAAGGCTTCTGAGCAAAAATTGTGGAAGATTGTCAACACAACCAGCAGATATTAAGTGGAAAACTGAAACAGTTCAGGGAAGTCAGTCATGGAACATCTTACATTGCCATACTAACAAAAGCAGTGTGGTTGCACGGTATCATCACCTTGGGTTGGAAAGAAAGAATGGATTGTTTTTTGCATAAAAATTTCCTAAAGCTAGAAAGGCAAGATTTGACTAAATAGTTCTCATTTGTTGAGTCTACGAACCCTCAAACTGTGGAAGAAGCCCGATCACAATAGCCCAAAGCTGGAGGTGATACAGGAGGCCCCTTCGCATTCCAACACATGGCACTCCCTTCCCCTTCCATTCATGATTCACGTGTTCAAAAAGTGTATGATGGAATCAACCAAAAACATGTCAATCCCATAATTAGGATGGTAAGTTTGGCCCTAGGGTTGTGTGATGCCCTTCAACATTCTAGGTCCCCCTTGTTTAAAGAAGCAATAAGAATGCTCAACATACTCACAAAGGGTATGTGCACCTCAGTTATGAGAAGCTCCGTACAGTTGTCTTAAGTGACAAGAACGCACACATTAAGGTGAGACTATACGATAGTAGAAAGACTCAAAACTACATCAAAGTTTCTATTGTTATTGATAGGTGGACCAATATTGCCTGTACATTTCTCATCAACAATCTTTTATTCTCCCCTAAGAGCATAGTGTTCCTCAAGTCACATGATAATTCAGGTCATGTGAACGATGCAGCTTAATCAACAGTCCTTTTTTAAAAGGTAATAAAGCATGTGGGAAGGCAAAATGTTATGCATATCATAACCAATAGTGATACAAATAATGTGCTAGCAGATGGTATGTTCGAGGATGAATATCTTGGCATTCTCTGGAAATTCTTTGCAGTACATTGCATGAACCTATGCTTGGATTTGCACACCAAACTTCATTGAATCAATGATGATGTCACCAAAGCCAAAAAGATACAGCAATTTATTAAGAACAATAATGTCCCAAACAAGTTACAGGGATTATGCATCTTTGCAGCTGCTTCATTGTGTGTATACACATTTTTGCTTCTTCATGTATCATGACTGATTGCTTTTTCAAAATAAATCCATAACTTGGTAAGCTGGTGGCTTAGTGGTCCCCATCATCTAGGGGATATGGACGAGCCATCCTAGTACTAGCAGCGTTGAATGAGATGAGATGGTTGATCTTATGACTGGCTTTGGGTCTGCTTACTTTTGGCAGCGGGCACAAGAATCCATCACTTTGTTGGCCCATTTTCAAGCTTCAATGACTATTTGACAATGACAGACCATACATGCAAGATCTGTATGACAGCCTTGACCAAACAAGGAAGAATCTACAAGACATATTGAGAGTTCGGGTGCCTGCATTTGAATGACAGGCAAAAGAAATGGTTTGGGCCTGTAACAAGAAGAGGTGAAAAATACTCAAGATTCCTCTTTCAGATTGTTTCCATCTTCCTTAGTCAAAGGTGGTTTCATGATCATACTCAAATTAAGGAGTATGGATTATATGTATCAGATTGGAGGTCTGTTTCTTACATCATGATGCTGCATATGATCAAACAGGCCTTAAAGTTATAACCTTTGGGAATAATACAAGACAGTGAAAACATTGCTAAAAATGCTGCCCTTGTTTCCTCTCTTAGGTTAAAGCACTGGGACTATCATAATCTCAGGCATGGTTTATTACTCTTTCCTGGTTATTACCTTATAGTGTGTTGAATATCTTCAGGGATGATTTCTTGTTAATAAGTGATCTATCTTATTTCAGGTGAAAAATCGTATTTCAATAACTCCAAATAAAAACCATGACTGGTATATTATATTAAATTTTACCCAACCAATGGTATGCCTAAATAATGGATTCTAGGTTGATTAATGTTAGGAACTTAATATTTACATGGTTGTGGGTGATTTACCATTTGGTAAATTAGTAGTAAAAAGTAAAAGGGTGATTATATGGTTATGTGGTTATATTGTTATAACCTATGTTATTATTATTAATATCACGAGGTTTGGTGGTTGTAACCTTAAAGCACTTTATTAGTTCATGTTGTGGTTAATTTGTCAAATTTTATTTTTAATTATTTAAAATTTACATTAATCTTTTGCAATTTACATTTATTTGCTACTTAACTGCCCCAATGGGTCTGCCTATGAAAACTAACTGGAGCCAATATGCTTCCATCCATTCAGTGAAATGCTATAGGCTAGGCATCAAAAAGGCGGATGACCTTGTATATGATTATTCTAATTTCTGCAATTTATCCCAAACTTCTCATAATTAGTTAACATGTCCTACAAGGATATGGTATTATGCTAGCTAGATAGGATCACCTATGAGGTGCTTGAGGAGGATGCAAAGAGCATCTCATTTGGAAGCATAGTACATACATGACTAGTTTGTGGAGGAAATAGAATCAAACCCACTCCACCTTCGAGTGCAATAGGACCAATTGAGGCACAACGAACATATTTTGATAGTGTTGATTTTTACTTTTAGACATTAATGCAACCTACAGCTTCATACTCATGGTGCAGATGTTTGCACAATGCTATCTTATTATCAAAAACTTTAAATTTTTTTACCTTCATTTATGCACAAACATATTCTAATATTGCATATGAACTATAAGCAATGTGCAAGATTAATTAATCTCTAAAAAAAAACATCTATATATAGATGTGTGTACATGTAAAATTTGTTTCTTGCCCGCAACGTCTCCGAACTTTGTTTCTCATGACAACATCATTGTCATCATGTTTCTTGTTTCTAGCAACATAAGTGCTTGCACTTGCATTTTTATACATGGCATATTGGTATACATGATTTTGATAATTTACTGGAGTGGAAAGATATGTTAAATAGTTTTCGAGGAAGGAAGAGCTTAGAGCTTTGGATGTGAGGAGACGAAAGATCATCCTCCATTGCAGCTATTGCAAGCTCTTCCTTGTCTAGCGCTCTTGGCTTTCTTTGTTGCCTTGGTTGTATGTGTGTTTTGTATCCCTTTTGATGTTATTGTTGTGTTTGTTAGTATTTGTTTTTCATTTTTTGTTTTTTGTTGGTCTCATTTTTAGTGCCCTTGTCCCCAGCCTCCCTACTTTGGTAGGTGCATTGGAAACTTTTAAGAGAGAAGAGACCCATAATATTGGGAGTTATTGTGAAAAGACCCAGTATGGAGAATGGTAGTGTTAACAAAGATTTGCCCTATGCGAAGAGTAATGGAGCCAAGTTGGATAGACGAGAAGAAGAAAAGTGGGATAATGACAAGGTAGAAGGAGAGAAATCAAATAAAAGTGAGAATATTAAGAACAATAATTTGCCTCTTGCAAGTGAAAGCGACAAGAAATTGCTCAATGAGAATCTACGAATGGAGACGTAGTGGCTAAGCATTCAGAATAAGTGTTGTTTATGCAGAATGGAGGCCAAGTCGCCAGATACAAACACCTAGAGAACAAAGGTAAGCCCCATGCCCTGTCTACTACCTTGTTTCTCTCACCAAATGAAGAAATGAAGGACACCTTGACAGAAGAAATTAGGCTTAAAAATGCTGGAATTGTTTTCGTATGCCTTTACAAGAATGTTTTGCTATCTAGAATTTTTTTATAGCTAGTTAAATTTTGTATAGGGTGAAAAATGAGAATTTAAGTTAGTTTCTATAGAATGTTACAAAAAGTTTTTTTGGTCTTGTTTAAGAACTCCAATATGTAGAGAAGGGCCATTAGCAGACCCTTTTGGAATATGGGACAATCTGTCTTCCAAGCCATCCCCTAGAACCCTAAATTTGACTGCGAAAAAATCATTCTCACAATCGCTCCTAGGTGGGTGGAAATTGTAAACATCCCTCCAAAGTTATGGAATTTTTGCTACAAGGTGATGTTTTAAAAATAAAGGATACCAAAGGTCATGCTAGCGCATATGAAGCAAATTGAAACTTTCCCAGAAACCATTGTGAATTTGAAAAATGACATATTTGTGTGCCCTGTAGTAGGATTTGGTGGTCTGGACTCTGAATTTATGTTTTTGCAAATCCATGACTAGAAGCGGATCTCCATTACCGAGAGCTAGTGCGTTCGGGTACCATAGGAGAAGCAATGAACAAAATTGAGTGTCGCCTGACTGACCTACCTCTCTCAGTGTGTGAAGCATCAATATCCAAAGGGTGCAACCTCTGTGTGGGGCTGCAAGAATGAAATGATCAGCATGGGGGCTCCACAAGTACAAAGGGCTCCTTGCAGTGAATTGTATTGAAGGGTAGCAACCTCTCAAAAATAAAGGGACAAGCACCGTTGATTTGGGTACCGAAAGAAAGTGGACAGAGAGTTGCCCAAGTCACTACAAAGATAACGATATCAGCCTCAAATCTAGTAATAAACAATCCATCTAAAAATGAAGTGCTCCTCCTTTGTATCCACCTCCTAGATGGGAAAAGATGACAAATACAAACCCCACATGGGATATGATGATCAGTCTCAACCTGCAACTGGTGTGAGCATACCCTTAACTGGGTGAGGGAAACCTCAAGTTGTGAGACCAATGATGTTGGAGATAGTCAAGGCGACAAATGACACCATCCACCACTTGCAAGAAGTGTTGAGCATAAAAGGCAAGCTTGGGGCTAAGCGGCTGAGAAGGAGAGGTTCAAATGACCTGGATGTATTGCCTATAAATATCCTCTCGGACATCTCTAATGATGACTTCCTTTAAGGGAAGGAGCCGACAAAGGGTACCTGAAAGGAGGTAACCTATCAATGGAGATGCCAATAGACTATAGGAGCAAGCTAGTCTCTAAACACCAACAATGTCAACGTCTATTGGGGCCCAAGGATGTAATCATCTCTAAAGAACATGAGGCTGAGTATGGATACCTTGCACAACCAGAAGTTGAAATCCCCATGGTTCAAGTCTGTGAATGTAGAAAGTTTTGGTTCATAATCAAGTGAAAGCTCATTTGTGTGTGATTCTTGTCTAGGGAATCAAATCTTGTGTTGGGCCTAGCAAAAAGACTTACGAATAGACAAGATTCTTGAATATACCAAAGAGCAATAAGAAGCAAATGCATCGGTTCCCCTCATATCAAAGCATCCTTTGGCAAAGAAAGGATCTCGATCAAACAAGCTACCAAATGTTCCATCTTGTACCCCTATCACAGCCACCTCACATTGTTTTTTGGTAGCACCCTCTATAGATGAAGAAGATTCTCCTCTTTCTTGCAAAAGAACCAAAGTTACTAATCCGTTGGAAATGGTGTTTCAAAGAGATTCCAAGGATGTTACTGTTGAGCACATTGAGAGATGTATTTACACCAATTGGTTTCCATTTAATGTTATTAGGTCACCATACTGGTGGAATATGCTGAGAGGAATCAATGAAGACCGTAAAAGGTACACAAGTCCAAGTTATGAAAAGGTACGCACCACCCAACCTATTAGGGATCCGTGGATTGAAACAGTAGGTGTCTGTAATTTCCAGTTGATAGAAACATTCCAGGTGAAGATCATTCATTTATATGATTTCATTGAGACCCAAAGGGACAATGTTTTCTCAGAATGTGATTATGAGGGTCAGGTAAAGGATTTGGAATTCATTGCAGACATTCTATTAAAGTCCATTGAGGTGATGGGGCTTCAAAGCGTTGTTCAGGTCATACTAGACACCACTAAAAATTGCCAACCTACAGAGATGTCGGTTGAGGTGAGGTACAGGCACTAATTTTAGACACGTTCTGTCATTCATTCACTCAAGCTGATGCTACAAAAAGTGGGCAGCATATCCTTGTACTGGTACAAATACCAATATTGGAACTGGTAACTTAGCTTTAACAAAAAAAAGCTAAAGATGGCTTTAGGAGGATAAATCAAGGAAAAAAATTATTAGAACACACTTGTTTGTAGGTTGAAAGAAGTTTGTGGAGAATTTTGTTTTACAAGGTAATCTTTGGGAGACAATAATTCTTGGTCAAGTGTGGTAGCCATATTACTTTGGATATTTTAGGCTTGTGCTAGCCTTCATACCTTCTCAGAAAGTATGTATATCTCATGTGCTGTCTAAAATTGTTTTTAAGAATCCAATAAAATTCTATTTGGTTTCTTTTAAGATTTTGATGTGTTTTTCCAGAAAAATAAGATTCTCAACATTGAACATACGATACATATCTTTAAAGATTTCTATTCAGTTCCAGATTTCTTGAATATTGAAAATTTGGGTTTCTACTCAGGTTAAAATCTTGGACTCCAATTCCTTTCTTATGAACTATGATGGTAGATACACCCCCTTGTAGAGACATTTTTTTAAAGAATCTAGTTTGGATATGGATTAGGTATAACTCATATACATATATGTGTCAACTAGGATATGTATTGTGGAACTTGAGCAAACATCGAGAAACAATAGATTTAGGTGCAAAGAACAATATGAAAATAAAGCTAATACTAAATATCACACAATGTATTGCACAAAAGAGACGTACAAGATATAGAAGAATAGTAGTATGCTATGCATAATGTATAGCCAAAACCTAAGTCACTGGTTCATGTTCGTGTTCGGTTCGGCGAGGATTAAATTTGGATTAAGTTCGGCAATGATAAAATTCGGCAAAAAATTCGTGATTAAATTCGACTACTATAATTTGCAAATTTTTTAATATAATTAAATATTTAAATATAATTAATAAATAGAATAATATTATTGCAAATTTAAATACATTATAATATGTAAATTTTAATTATAACACACTTATATATATATATATATATATTTATAAATATTTGTCAAATATTAATATTTTTAAATTAAAATTAACAAAATAACAATTAATTTAAAAAATCTAAAGTTCATATTTTAAAATGAAAGTTGGAAAGGAAAAAAGAAAAACTAATTAAAAAAACTAAAGTATTTTTAAAAAACTATAACTTAAATGCTAAAGCCTAATCGTTAATAAACCTAAAACCTATTCTAAAGTCAAATCGTGAAAAGAAAATATTAGTTAAAAACTTTTACAAATTTATTTGTTTTTTTTTCAATCGTGAATACAGAATATCGAGTGGCGATTAAGGAATCGAAAGAGCTCTATCAACAGTCATGGCAAACCACGAACACTCACAAACGAAGCTTACAATGGCAATGAATAGAAAAGAAATTAATGCAAAAACCCTAATGTAGTTTCGCTTTATCATTTCTAAACGGATTTAAGTTTTTTTGAAATAAACTTTCACCTATCATATCTAAACGATTTTAGGTTTTTCTTTTAAATAAACTCGTCTCAAATCATTTCTAAAGGATTTTGTATTTTTATTTTAAATAAACTCGTCTAAATCATACTATACGAATTTTAAGCGAATTTAGACGAATTTTTCTGATTTTTATTAAGTTCGGTGAATTTCGAATTTCAAAGAAGAAATTCGCGAACCCTCCGACACTGAGCCAAAACTATGAATTAAAACATAAAATGGTGTACTATCTTGGCTTACATACACATATAAACATTAACAATTAATATATCCCTTAATGTTTATTTGGGAAGGATCGCACACATCAAATTCAAGAATCAAGGGAAGTTAGCATTACATCTCTACTTGGGCAATTGAGTCAACCTCATCATTATTTTGAGGAATGCTTCCAAAATACAACCTCATTGTTTCCTCTTTCCCTTTGAAAGAAGCTTGAACTCCCCCTTCCTTTCTTCATATACACCCCCCTCCTAGGTACATTGTATTATGCATCTAGTACATATATGGATCAAGGTATAGTTCATATACTTGTATGCATCTAGATACAACTAGGATACATATTGTGAGAATTTAAGCAAACCTTTCGAACAAAATATCAAGTATTAGCTACAATATAAAATAAAGTCACTCCGACCCAAGGGGTCGGCCCGAGTGGATGGGACAAACAACTTCGGCTTCCCAAGTCTTGTGTTCGATTGTCGATTCAAATTGGTGAGCGGGATTGGGTCCTCCTAGCTCGCCTCGAGGTTATAGGAAGCTTGCCCCGTGGTTCGAGTGAGTGAGCATGGAGCATAACCTTGATTACACTTGCTACTCCAGTCATTGGGCTCTTGACTCCTCAATTATAAAAAGAAACTCGTTCCAAATTTTGTACATTGTATCACTGAAAAAAAGCACACAGGATATGAGAGAAAAATCCTAATGTTTAATAATCAATGAAGACCCAAGTCTATATCACATGCATCTAACGTGTGGGCTATGGAAAAACTCTTCCAAACAACATGACGCCCAACCACCAAATAATAATAAAATTGGGCACCACAAGGGGTCACGTGCACATATAATTAATGATTACATTCTCCCTTAATTTTTATTTGGGTAGAATCACGCACATCACATACAAGAATCAAGGGAATTTTGCATTAAAGGCAACTTACTCAAGTCTAAAAATATCTTGAACTTGATAAAATGGCTATAAAATCTCAATAAAGGAGGTGGTGGTTGTCACAGTCCTAACCCCCCAAGAACCTTTCTTAGACACAATCTCCTATCCAACAATCACCTCAGCCCTATACTATATTCCAGTGTTTGAAAAATTGAAAGTAATATACACAAAACAAAGTGGAGTTCTATCATCATGGTAACAACCCAATCAGAATCAAGCGAGACACCACTTATTAGGTTACCACCACACACAAATTTGGTTTATGAGACCCCCATTGTGAAAGCCCGCGACAGACTTCATTTTTTTGAAGTTACCTTATAAGTTATATATTGTTAAACTAGGTGTATAATCCTAACCAGCTCCAGATTTGAGCTTGTAACTCCTCCATGGAATACACATGCCTTCACAATCAGGCTCATTCGGGTTAGAATATATACTCTATGAAACAAGGATGATGCAAAGTAATGTAAGAGCCCAAACCATGATGATAATTACCCTTAATATACCTCAAAAGTACAAATAGTTTCCTTCCAAAGTGCTATTTAGGTTCCCAAATGAATCTAGAAGTTAAGCCAACATAAGCAATATCCGGTCTACCATTGGTCAACTAAAGGCTATTGGCCAATTCTGCACAAGGTGCTACAAATCACAAGGTTATGTTAGTGTCTTTCTCAAATAGTGTAGGGGCTGGTTTAAACTTTAAGACCATCCAGCTTAAATATTATCACTAAGTCTAATGCATACATGTGTTAAGGAAGCAAAATATTATCTCCCATTTGTTAAACGTACATACCAAGAAATGCAACAAAGTCACATTTTTCATGTCAAATGTCTTCTTTAGACACATTTTTGCATCGTGATCCATGCTAGACTTGCTGCTACTAATGATGAAGTCATCAACATACAATACCACAACCAACCTCTTCCAGGAATGTGTTTGATGTTAAAATTAGTCTCTTGTTGACTACACACAAAACCTTCTTTCAAAGTGCTCATCAACTTTCAAATACACAACTTTGGGAGCTAGCATCAACTTTCTCAAAGTGCATGTGAATCTCCTCAAGTAGATCGCCATTGAGAAAATTTTCTTTAAACACATTTGATGTATCTCTAACTGAAATCTAGCAGCAATAGCAAAAACAATCTGAACACTATCCATCCTAGCAGCATAAGGTTGCACTATAATCAATACTCTCCCATTGTGGGAAACCTTTAGCAGCAAGATTAGTCTAATGCTACACAATCTCACCAAAAAATACAGATTTAGTCCTATACAGTCATATGCAAACAACCTAAAAATTTACCCATTCATAGTGTAGCCAACTCTAAGTCCAATTCTTCATCAAAGCAATATACACATCTTCCATGGGCTTGTGCCACTACAGTTTACCATGAGCATCCTCATGGTTCTTGAGGATCATTTGTTTCCATCCATCAAGTCATGAATGCATATTAGTAAATTCCAACCACAAGTCGTTTGTGTAAATGTCACAACAACCTTATTATCTTCACTGGTCTTCCACGACCACTAACGCAACCTTGCATCTCCTGCAATAAAAATCTTACCTTCACTAGGCACATCATCACCTCTATCATCTATGGTATCCATGGGCCGCATCACCATCAGTATGAATAATTAAGGGAAAAGGAAAATGTTGTGATGGAAAAGGACTGACCTGGATGAGTCTAGTTTACTTTGAACACATCATCATGCATGATAATAACCTCCCTTTTCTAGAGATAATACTACTTATAAGCCTTAAAGACCTCATTGTACCCAACAAATATACATTTATAACTCTTTGGTCAATTTTCTTCTTATCAGTAGGAATGTGGCCAAATTTCTCACAACCAAGCACTCTGAGAGTCTGAACTGACTGGCAATAGGCTTCCTGAAACTCCAAGCTTCCTTGCAGGTGAAATTCCTAATTGCCCAAGTGGAGTCCTACTAGAATGCAAGTAGCATTACTCAAAGCTTGAGCACAGCACTTAAAATGTATGTTCATACCATGTTTGTCGAGTTGTGGTCTAGTGGTAAGGTGGGGCAATTATCACCACAATAACCCAATTTGAAAACCTGGGCATGCCTTCTGTGTTGATGTGCTTGTGTAAAATGGCAGAGGAGTTTATTTTAAGCAAATCAGAAATCCTATTAAAATATGAAGAGATAATTAGTTTCTTAGCTAAGAAAACTACATAGTTGGAAGGAAAACAGTTCCCTGATAATTAATAGGCTCATTTACCCATATCAAAAAATACATGTTCCTACCATGAAACATACATGTAGCCATATCCATAAGAGTTTTGCTCTTCCCAGCAACACCATTCTATTGAGCTGTGTAGTGAACAGCATATTATCTTGCCATGTTAATTTATTGTTCAAAGTTTTCAAGGCATTGTTCACATACTCGCCCATTATCTGCCTCGAATATTTTATAGACTTGCCACTTTATTTTTTAACAAGGGCCTCGATTGCTTTCAAGAAAGAAAATCTGAGGATGCATTCAAAGAAGCATCCTCAACAGAAGCATCTGCATCTGGACCCAATTATATATTTTTCCAATATATGCAGAACTTAGGTATGGGGATAACGTCAATTACTTACTTGACACATACTCATAATGTTCTATGGATGGTGGGTAGACTGTTGATAGTATAGTAACAAGACATGTATTCTGCATTCATTGTTTACAAAAAAATTCAAATATTGATAGTCAATCTCTCTTTTCAGAAACAATTCAGAATTGCTAAACGGTGTTTTGAATTTTTTATGTTTATGGTGATTATAATTTCTAGTATTTCACTTATTTGTACATATACCATATCCAAGGTTTTCTGAAATTTTTATTGTATTGCTATTAGATACCATAACCATACCCATATTTGTAACCATGCAACTTAGTTAGGAAGGTGATTTTGTTTTAGCTACTTGAAAACTCCAAGTAACATTAAGTCACATAAATTTCACCATCCCTTGTTTTATTAGCCCTATATTAAACAATGTGACAATCTTCATCAGCTGTTTTAATGTTTATAGTGCTCACTGTAGTTGGGGTTCCACTTCAAGGGTTGACAATTTGATTACAAAATGCTGGTAGAGTTATGATCTTTATTACTAAAAAATATATAATGCAGCTCGATAGATAATCACTTTGTAGAGTTATGATCAATATTAATAATAATAAAGTAAAAATGCAAGCTTGATGGATGATACTCGTGCTATTTTACTTATGCACTATCTTTCTCTTAATTGGTGAACATTATGTTTTATTTCCTTCTTGTGCCTCACTTGTTTATGTCAAAATGAGATGGACTTGCCCCTTTTGAAGATCTTAAGAGGGGGTTGGAAAATGCTAGCTTATGTCACTTTCTTAACGTGCTTTAGCTTAAAGAAATGAAAAATAAAAATAAAAAACAACAAAATTCAAAGATTGTGTGAAATATCAAAAACAACACCCTAACACCATAGGAACCATCTAAAATATTCTGCCAAATGTTTATAAGCCATCTGAAAACATTTTCAAACGTTTTGAATTTCATGGGGGGTGGGGCCTGGGGCATATCCCCCCCCCCACCAGTACAACTATTTGAAGGTTGTACAAAAAAATTAGGTGTAACATTTCAATGAATTTTGTATTACTAATTAGTGTCATTGTTATACTCACATTTATGTGAAGGGGAATAGTGCTATCAAGCTGAATATCTGTTTAGATTATATTTTTGGGACCTAAGGATTAAAAAAACATCTATAGAGTTAAATTGCTTTGTGATTAATATAAATATCAACCTTTAATTTAGCTAATAAAAAACACACTTCACTAAGTTATGTATGAAGTAATACTTAGACGTTGCATTTCAACCATTCAATGAAATCAATGCAAGTCATTACCAATTAATAAACCTGCAAACTATGAATATTAGAAAACTTACTTGTACCAATTGAACAAGCATACTCCAACAATAATAATGGCAAGTCCAATGCCCTTTAATATTGTAAAGCGGTCATGAAAGAAGAAAACTGCAACCTAAAAGTACACCACAAAAGTACATCCATTACAGCTGCTGCACAGAAAAGGTGCGCTGATAATTACAATGATCTTGAAGAAGCACAATTCCCAAATGAACACAAGTTCCTTACACAAAGATGTCATATAGAATTTGGTCCAACAGAAGGATGCAAAGGTACTAACTAAGAATAAGAAATTGCAATGCCCATACAATTTGTCACTATATGACATCAACAATGCGACTGTAACCTATACTAACCAAAGTTTAGATAACAGAGAAGAATGGATTGGAAATACATTTATTCACAAGCTAAAAATAATCTGCAAAAATAGAAAAAAATAGTTGTCATACAAAATTATCGAAATGCGTACATTATCAAAAATAACTTAAGAACATCGATGGACAACCATCAGACAAACCGCTTTAAAGAAAAAAAAGGCACATAAATTGGGCCTCTTTAAGCTCAAATTTGATGCAAACTCAAGCAGAAATACAGGAAAGGCTAGGAAAGGAGTCGCGTAAGTAGATCCTTCAAAAGAAAGGTGCAAGTGAGGTGAAAATGTTAAGAGCTTTTTAACCATGTACATGGTGAGGTGGGCAAAAGAAAGGTGAGTCAGTAGATTGGAAAGGCCAATTTTTCTAATGGAGGATGAGGATTTTAGATTCTTGGAAGGAATTTCAAGATGCACAGAAGAGGTATATCCAACTTGAGGTAGTAAGGCATGTATTTAGAGGCAATTGAACAAGATTTTTTTGGGATTATGAAGCCATAGAGGAGGAGAGAGGAAGGCTGCTGCCAAACATACTGATCCCACAACCAATCAGCCATTATGTTAGTGGGAGGGCCACTTCCATTGTGGTGCCCACATCACCCCCATTGGCATAAGGATCGCGGTATATTGCGATTTATATGTTGTCATGGACAAAGCCTACCAACTAACATGGGATTAATCTTTTTGAATGAATGAGGATTTTAGAGTCATAGAAGGAATTCCAAGGATCTAAATCAATCAAATTCAAGCAAATAAAATAGAATTGGGCCAGACACATAGGTATGAAAACACGATGCAAACAAAAAGGCAAAAAACAAAGTGGAGATGCAAATTAATCAAGTTAAAAAAGAAGACTTTAACAATAAAATACAAAATGTCAAAAAGCTAAAAAACTACAAACACTATAAATCATTAGCATTTTAGGGCGGACTCATCAAAGAGACAAGAATCTTCTCGTAAAGAAGCTTTAGATATGGCATAAGAGTCGCCCAAAACTTGCATGGGGAGTCTCCTAAGCTCAAATGGGAAGCAACCTGATTTGTCCTTCAAAAAAGTTTTAACTCTTTATAAGTTTATGGTTGTTTAAACATACAAAATAATTAGAATCGTCTAAAGATATTAACCTTCTTCACTTACAGTTATAAGGCATTTTCTTTAGCCCATTGAGAAATGAAATAGAAAAGAGATAAAAGTAAATGAAATTACCACTATAGTAACAACTTCCTTGACTATGCCTGCTACAGTAAATGTCACTGCGCTAGTTGCTGATATAAGAAGATACTCAGTTAAAACCTGAAAAAGTTGCAAGACCAGAATTTGTCTCAAACTCTATCATTGAGATCAGAACAAAACATAGGCTGTGAAAAGAATGAAACAAAAAGAGGGAAAGATATCTCCTTCCAATATTCTGAAAAAAAAGCTTCAAAATCATGTCCTCAATGAATTCATTTACCAATTCCATCCACTTTTCTGAGAATATATTATAGCACATCACCATTCAAAAAAGAAGGGAACTAAGGATGCATTTTAACCCCAGGGTTCATACCATAAAAATGCAAGTGATCCCCAAGAAGCATGAGCATAGAGCTCTGAAAAACATGATGAGCGGTATCAAAGTATCGAGTATTAGAAAGATTTGACCAGGGTTCCGATACAAAGAGAAATGGCAGTTATCAATGCCATAACTGGTGTCAGATAACTCATCACAGCAAAAGGGTTTGTTAAACCTGAAATGCCGAAAAGAAAAATATGAGTCAGAATTATTATTGGTTTCATTTTATAAATAAGAAACAAACACAAGAAACCTATCAAAACATTGATAAATTAAAATATACAAATAACACGACAGCATCAGCATATGAAAGGCCAGTTAACAATATAAACAAAAGGTTTTTTTCTAACCAATATTTTTTTTTCAATTTCTCATACACGAGTGCTTTGAATAAGATCCCTCACCATATTCTTCTTTCTTTCATTTGAAAGCACATAAAGTTCCACATAGCCACATGTACAACAAATCACAGGATGTGTCAGACCTCAAATTCAGAAAATGAAGGCATTCTTACAACTATGAAACTTTGATATAAAATTGGTAAAAGACAAGAATATGGTTATTAAAATATAGCTTTGTTGCAAGCATATCCTGATTGGTATCTGTATGATAACCACGAAAACTGTCGAAGAATAATTTCAAAAACATACATGAAAATTAAGAAAAGTAGAAAGCGAAACTGTTAGGGCTTGCAAAAATTAGGAAAAGAAAGAATTACAAAATAAATATACATATATACACCTGCAAAATCATTTGTGTGACAGTCCATCGGAATCCCGACATCAAAGCAGCAAGCATGACAAAGACAAAGCCCCAAAAATTAAATTCCGTTGATTTTGCAACTGCAGGTTCAACATACAATGACTATTAGCCAAGGCGAACATGATTACTCAAACTAATAGCAAACCACCATCAAATCTGTGAACATGTCAACCTACCTTGTATATCATGCTTTTAGTTTTTGAGCGCAAAGACGAGAAAAAACCATAATCTGCTGATAGTTACATATGCCTTTTTAACGGATCAAATATATTGTTGATCTTTTATGAATAAGTCTGACATTGGAAAGAAAACTATAAATTATTAACATTCCTTTTTAACTTGGCAAAGGGTATAAGAAGTGTAATGAGCAAAATATGTTTCACTAAAAGGATTCTTGACACGAGAATGTTGCAAGCAAACAAAGCGTAAGTTTATTCAGGAAAATAGGATGAGAAAAAGCACAATTATATTCTAGGAAATAAGGTGAGAATCAACTGTAAATCCATGCAAAAGCTAAAGATGCTTTGGAAAAATAAATCCATGCAAAGCTCGTTCATGATTGCTTTAGCAGAAGAAAGCAACTATGGGGTTACTTTTGGAAGACTATATTTAGTAGTAAGTGTACATATAGGAGAGGGCTTCCTTGTCTACAAGCGTGACAAGACATTATGTGAAAATTGAGTTATTTAGCTGGACCAGCACTAAACACATTGAATATTGGTTGGTCTTCAGGATTAGGCTGATCTGAGAGCTTTCGGTCATTATGTGTATTTGGTATGTGATTGATAGTTTTGGGTTGTTTTAATTTGCTTCAAATTTTCACTCTAAATTGTTTTCTCTAACTTCCAGTTTGTAAACAAGTTCATAATTTTAATTATAATTTATAAGTTGTTTTTTCAAGCTTTAGTTAATAAATAAGAGCAGGGAAGAGATTTATTGCTTTAAAATTACAACCATCTTGTTAGTTGCTCATTGATCAGTCATCATTCAAATCAGTGGCAAAGTTAATAAATAAATAAGTGCAGGAAAGAGATTTATTGCTTTAAAATTGCAACCATCATGTTGGTTGTTCATTTATCAGTCATAGCTAAAATCTGTGGCGACAGAGCTCATCAATCAGATATATATACAACATACAATCTAGATATACAGGAGTGAAAAGTTCATGCATGACCTCCCTAAAATTGCCCACTTTCAAAGATCTCTCCAGAAAAATTAAATATACGATTCTTCATCCAAGGACCTTAACTAATTTTTGAGCTCCCAATTTGCAAACGAGTGCAGGGATGTGTTTAAAAGATTTTACATCTAGAACTATCTACTAAGTAATTCATTTATAACCCATGGTTTCATTTCATTCAAAAACTAGCTTAACCAGTCAACTATCCAGAAAATCACTTGGGATCACCTTTTCATACGATTATGAGTTTGATGATTGCATTTGGGAAAATATTTTGCTATTGATTGAAAAAGACCTACAGTTAGCCATAAAAAGATGCAAACATGTATGATTTATTGAGTGCTCTTTTATTTTGAAGAGGAAAGACCAGATTTTTAATGGTCGGTATCCAGTCCTGTTTAAGGTGATGATATGCATAGTAGTTTTGCCAGCTGGAAACTGGTTTAACATCTAAAACCTCTTTGCTTAATAGCTCTTTTGCAGGTTATCTGTTTTTTGAATTTTTCACATAATAAATCTAGATCAATTGAATGTTAGATTTCTGAGAACAATCATACATGGAAAAGGACCTTTTCATCCAAAGAAAGATAAAACTTTCAGAGTTAACATGATACGATTTGACATAATAATGCAGATAAAAAATAATAATTACAATCATTCTGAAAAAGATGCTATGTGTGCTTATGATTGAAACTTTTAAGGAGATTTTAACATGAAGCATTATAATTCTATAAGTAGAGATTGGACCTTTGGATTTAGTGCTCACATGATGCACATGCTCCTTCAGTGAGGTGTGGCAGATCCTAAGTTGCCCGATAAAACAGAAAAGGGTTATAAAATCAAAAGATTTTTAAAATGACCCTTCCCTCAACTTGTTCTTTATTGTGTGTGCTTTGATTTTTTTATTTCATGCGATTTGGGATCCGCTCTTTTGCTAATTATTTTTGGACCACTTGGCACCTGCATACACACATTACCAACATTTTCAGGTCAAAAATACCTCCATATCATCCACTTCCAGGAAGCAGCCTGGAAGTGTTCCTAGATCTAGAAACAGGTTGGGAAAATGGTCATTTCTAGGTATTTCCTGGCAACTTCTGTTCCAGAAACATCTGTCCAGGAAAGGGGAAGGGGAATAGCAACATAGTGTAGTCCCATTGACCTCTTCTTACAATTTCTTGTTTTCTTCTTTCTAAACTTAAAGCGTAAAGGGATGAATATAGCAATCAACTCCAAGGTTTAGAGAAGCTTTTTCTTATCCTATCCAGTATAACACAGCCGCCGGTACAGCTCCAAGAAGAAAAGTACCATTGTCGCTGTGAAGTGGAAATCTATTTTCTGACAGTTGACTGGTTTAACTTTGCTTTCTAGGCCTCCTTAAAATACACGAAAATGAAAAAAGAAAGATAAGTCATTTTATCACTACAAAGCAAAAACAACAATTATTCATATCATTACAAATCCAGTGTACGGTATAAAATCAAATTTTATCACTTAAATAGGACAAATAACTTCAGTTCAAAGAGGTTGTTTGCTTACACCAATAGCTTGATCTTCTGTTCTATATACCATTTCAAAGAAGAGAGTTTATGTTTAAAATATCTATAAGAATGGGGATTTTTGAACGTTTTGTTAATATCAAAAGTGGGGCTTTAATGGTGAGTAGAAAATCAAGTTCCTATTGGTGGAGGATCATTTAAGAGCTCTGAAATCTAAAAGAAAGCCCTCTTCCCTCCTATTCAAATAGACCTAAATGTTGATCTCGATGTCTCCAAGTGTAGGAGCTTTAGAAGACTCAATCCTAGGTTGTCGGAGCCAAGAAAGAAAACAAATGGGCATTCATTCAAGATTGCAGGGCTGTAATTCGTGCTTCCCCACCCATAGGGTGATCACGTCCTTTACCATCTAAATGATTGAATTGCAGTCTCAAATGGTCATGGTGGCATTTCCATTGTTTGTTGGAATTGCAATGGTGTTGTGCAGTCTTCTCTAGCTACCTTCCACAACGTGGTTGTATTGCGAGACATCTTCCTTATTGAGTCCCATGAGAACCCTAAGCAGGCCCACCCTTCAATCACAAGTTTCTTCTAGGTATCAACACAATCGTCGACATGAAACTCGTGAGACTGGTGGTGGCTTTTGATGTCCTTTCCAAATACATGTGGTTGCATGTTCTAAGAGGCTCGTCTTGTAGGCGTGGTGTCTTTCTTGCAATTTTTACATCTCACCCCCCCCATCCCCACCATTGCCCCATCCATTTCATCGCCCTTTGTTGTGCGTGTTGATGGGGATCCGTAACTTGACCTCTATCTCAAGATTTCACATTATACCTCAATGGACAATGTTATTCTTTTGTAACATCAATGCCCATATACGGACCCACTAGACACCTATTTATGATCTTGCATAAGACATGTTATGTGTTCAAATGTTGGATTCAGGGAATTTGATTTATAGAGACAATCATCAAGTGGGGATAATTTGGTCACTGCGTATGAGATATACCTTCTCTAGATGTGGAAATCACAATCCCCACATTCTCAACAGTTCCTTTGTTTCCCTAATTCTAGTATATTCACTTTTTTTCCTTAGTGGAGGGAAAGTGAGCATTGTGGATTAAGTTCTCACTAACAATTCCCTCATCCCCCACATCCGAGATTTCCTTATTTCCCATCAACTCGAACTTTCCAGCCATGTTGCCTTGACTTTCACCTTCCATCTTGCTTCCCACTCCTATTCCCCAACTCCCACAATGCTCCCTAGTACCCAACACACCACAATCCACTTTGATGATGAGTACACCATTGACTATGTTGCTCGGATTTCACAATTTATGTCTAGATAATAATCCCTTCCTCTTTCCACCACGAGTCCATATATGAAATTTTGCATCATACCTTTTGGGATGCAACTCTTGACTCATGCCCGCACAATGTGCACTCTTTTAGCTCGCCTCGTCGCCACGGGTCTTGTCATATTAAAAGTTGGTATGATGTTGAGTGTAAATCTTTGCATCAAAGACTTTGTTTTGCCAAACCCACGACCGTCCCTCCATAACCTCCACCCATAGAACTTATCGTTGTCTTTTCCGACGAAAGAAATTTGAATTTCTTATGACTAGATGCCAACTCTCTCCTTGGTGCCCTCAACCATTCCCATAATACCTTT
This sequence comes from Taxus wallichiana var. yunnanensis, assembly GCA_018340775.1. Lineage (NCBI taxonomy): Eukaryota > Viridiplantae > Streptophyta > Pinopsida > Cupressales > Taxaceae > Taxus > Taxus wallichiana. Next base: position 251,648,036 of record CM031238.1, on the reverse strand, counting down.
TGGCACACTCTCCTCCTGAGAAAAACCCCACTTCAAACATCGACTCCTATGCCTAGTTTTCCTATACTGATCATTTTACAACATCCCTAACCATCATATTATCATTGTGTCCACTCCACCACCACCTTCTATTGTTTTCTCTGCAGTACAATTAGGAGGGCTATTTAAAGGTTATGTACTAGCAAAGCAACAAATTGTGAGGGCCTCCAAGCTAGGTTTCCTCCAATATGGTATGGATTCTCTTGCCTTCCCATTAGAAAATCTCTTTAATGAGGTTTTTTACTCAATATTCCTCGTTCTTGGTCCCATAACATAATCCTTCCCACTCATAAGTTTGAGGATAGCTCCAACCCTTACAACTATAGGACCATTTTGATTCGAAAATGTTTGTCAAACATTAGGCCACTCATAGATAGACATGCAACTCTTTGAGGACTTGGAGAGAGATAACCTTAGAGCAGAAGCAAAGCTAACTTCACAAGAGAATGAAAATGCATACACCTTATTTTTCATACTTACTAATGATTTCTCTTTGCAAGTTGTTGGCACATTAACCTCCTTGCGCGCTTTTCATAAGGAGTGTACCAAGAGTAGGGTTAGGGTCAAGTTAGCAGTACCTAGTGAGAGAGACATTGTGGCATTAGCCCCAAGCATGCCTTCCTACTACCACTTTACAACCACTTGATATCCTCAGTCTACCACCTTCACATCGTCTTCCTATATCACCTTTAGATCCCCTTCATACCCTTTCCAAGTGTTTTCTCTACCTCCATTCTCTCTCTCCTTCCCTTCTACCTTTCGTGGACTATTTGCAGATTTAAGCTAAGGCGAGCAGGTTATGCAATGATGTAATTGACAATGATTACAATGGCACATGATGCCATCTAACAAACATCCCTATCCTGTTGAATGCATCGACCATGCTCGATGTCGTCAACTATGTTGAGTGGTAACTTCAAGTTATGCTTATCAATAAACAAGCATCATTGTTGTCATTTCTCAAATACATCATCGCATAATTCCCACCGCCTTTCACTCACAAATCTGCTCTTAAAGGTTTACGAGGTTTACGGTCTTAATGGAGCTTACGCTTTAAGGTCATCATTCAAGCATTGAATTACTAGGAGCATCAAGAATAGGAGCTACACGGCAAAGTCTTCTAGCTATCCCTCTTGCAACTCTCCCACAAGGTACTACTAACCCTAGGAGGGGATTAATGTGCCAACAATGTCTTCACAAAGGTAAGTATCACTAAATCTCTCTTTCTTTTGTGTTAGTTGTCTCTTTCCATTATGTTAGTTGGCGATTATGTTGATGTATCATGTATTAGGCTAGAATAGCGTGCAATTTTTTGTCTATTACATTACTTCTTTTATAAAGCACATGCTTACCGCCTAATGGCATTACAACCCTTAGGTTAGTTTATCTCTTGCTTACTATCCATACTCTTACAAGCCTTAGGAATGTAAAGACCCCATCCCCATATCTTAGACATAGGCTTTGGAACCCTATGCCTTTGATATAAGTGTGGATTACTCTCTTCTAGATCCACAACTATTACGCCCTAGGCTCTATCTTTGGCTTATGTGTTGGCCCTAATATGGTCCTAAATGGTCCTCCACTTATATCCTAATCTATATTATCGAGGAGATAGAGAGGATAATCATATTGACCATCTTAGCTAACATATAATTATAATATTTCCAACATGAATTTCACTCTTGAGAGATTCAACTTCATGTTTAACTTTATCTCCTATCACATCAACTCTCATCCCTCTTAATTTTCAGTCTAGCTTCTTAGCATTACCATTTGTCAAGTTTACCTTGTTTGTCAAAAAGAATTCTTCAACCTTTAGAATCCCTAAAGAATATCTTCCCATTCCTATCATGGAAAACCTATATAGTGCACAAAATATCAATTGGGCATCTTTTCCAACTTCAACCCTTATATGCAAATTGTAATATAGCCAATTCTAATTCTAAGAAAACCTTGCCTTAAAACAACTGCTAATAGGGTTTACACTAGATCCTAACAAAACCAACATACCATCACTAAGTAATTAGAAAAAGTGGGTGAACAGGATTATTACTATCCGTATTACATACCCACAATGCAAAAATTCATTCATGATTTTCCCGAATTTTCTAGGTAGGCTCCCAAATCCATCCAACGTATGGATTAGCTTCTCACTAATCCTAATCCCATTAATAATATATTTTCAATCATTGGGGAAAGTCAAAGAATGAGTTCCCCTCTCTTTTCATCTTGTACAAATCCTTCATCTTCTTGAACCATGCGGGTGCTAACCTTAACAATGCACCTCTCCAACCTACTAGTACCAATCAAACAACCCCATGTAGATTTCAATCAAATTATATAGCAACAAATTTCTTGAATGGACCACATACAAACAACTAAGAATAACCAATTTCTACAAATGCAAGCCAACTTTTACTCAAATGACTAATATACCACATCATATTCAATGGGATGTGCAAAATCATTGTCCCCTCACACCATCAAGATGGAGTCATGGACACTCACAATCATGGCAATGCTTCCAATAGAACTATTGACAACACTAATACCTCTCAAGATTCACCTCTCCCAACCTAAGGGAGGCTCCTTTCCTCACCCGTCTCACCAAGGGGATTGTCATCAACATCTCACAAGAGAAGAATTAAGATGGTGTTTACCTAGGCCTCCATAAAAGCTTATCGACCACTCCCGACAACAAGTTTTGTTGTTGCTAATTGGGGCATTCTCACGAAAATTGTCAATCTCTTGAAGTGTGCCTTATGCCTTTTTTCTTGGACGAGAGTTCAATCATAAAGCCATGATAAGAGAAAGGCATGATGAAGCCATCAAAGCCAAAGACAAAGTAGAACAACACGATCAACAAGATGCATCCATAAAATTAACGCCCATTTGGGTTATCTACATTGATCCTTGCCTAAACACCATAAGGTTAATATATCACATCAACTCATTAATGACAATCGAATGCAACTCCCTCATTCAATAGCATCGAAACCGCCAACCCTAATATTGCAAACCAAGAGAACACGATTGACATGCAAGGGCACAAATGAGTAATTGCATGCATTGACTCTAGGCATAATATCACCCAACCTAACACTTACAAGATTGTCCAAACCCATCCTATAGGTCAGAATTCCTTCGACAACTATTTAGAATTCCAAAATTTTGAAAATCATTTCAAACTAATGGCAACAACCTTCCCGAAACTACAAGGCTGATGTTGTTGTGCAAAACCTCTGTCGATTAAGTTACATTGGCCATCTTGTTTCGTAAAGGGTTCGATGCTTCCATCATTTTCAATCGAGGCACAACCTCCCTTTATCCCCACCTTGTTCCCTTTGATGGATGACATTCGCAAGACATCCTCTCTCAAATTTCCATGAGGGTGGAAGAGGCTATGCTAGCGGCACATAAGGAGATACGCTAGAAAACCTCAAAGGTCCTCAAACATGTCAAGGACACTATGATTCGTATTTAGATATGACATTCAAAGACAAGTTTACGATGTGATAGAGGATACTTGTATTCCATTACATGCCCTCTATGACTTCATTGTTTAATTGTACATATTATCATACAATGCCATTTATTACGATCTTTTACTACTTTATTTCACTACCTCCCTCTTAGGTTTATATGGCCATCGTCATCTTTCAAGCTATTGGTATTTTATTTTTACAACTTGTAATACCCAAAATTTTGTCCCAAAGCACTTCTGAGTAATCATTTAACATTTATCTAAGTGTTATCACATTTATACATTTATTAACTAAACCTAAAGGCATCTTGCTCACTCCCCACACTCTAAGTGCATTAGGTCATATGACTTGCTCTTCGCTTCAGCACCACCATTGAATCAATGAGACACATCTTTAGAGGTCTCTTCAGAGTAGTGTTATGTAGGCAATGCTCAATCATCACAGGAGTGTTGAGGAACCTTAACTCAGTGCAGACTAACCCCTTTTAAGTCACAAATGGGGAGAGAGGGTTTCAACACAAGAGGAAGATATGTGTAAGTACAAAAGTGTGATCACGTGAATCCAAACACATCCCAAATCCAGAAATAGTTGCATCAAGTGCTATTATTAGGTTGCAGGTCACAATAAGAAAGGAAATTCGACAAATTTCTCGGACACATTTGTTGGGCGAACCTATCCTAGGTGGTCGAACCTCTCCACCCATTTCAAGCTCTCATATTTTACAGACATCCTCGCAACCTATGTCACAAGGTTCGCTGCATTTTTAGAAAAAAATCAAACTTCGGCGAATCTAATACAACCAAAAAATTGTTGAAAACCGTCGTAGTTTGTACAAAATTCATGCCGAGTAGAGTTGTCAGAGTCTACTGATGGCGGCATCTAAGCTTTATCTTGGTTGTGGAGTTGGGTGCTATGGTGGGTCATGGAGCTTTGTGGCCCCGATTTAACCTCAATGTCAAACGCTCAAACCCCAAATCCGTCGTTAAAGGAGCCTGCAAAATATTGAGACTAACACCAAATGCATACGTGATACTCAATCCTCATGGGGTAAAGCGGCGAAAACCCGTTGGATTCCATTTTGTTTCCTCACTAGGGGAGAGACACCAATAGTTGAGCGGGGTCTAATTGTGGATATAGTGTCTTGAATACAAAACACCCAATAGTTGTCATAAAGGTACCTGGTGATTAGTCATTTTTGACATGACAACATTCAATCATATCATGACATGTAAGATTTGCCTTTTTGAAAATTTAAATGTTCAACCATTTTCACCCATGATCAAATATGGGTCCCAATCAAAATGTAGTGTAACTGAAATTTACAATTTTAAATAAATTCAAAATATATTTTTCCCTCCAATTCAACATTAAAAAAATATATGTAATTTAAAAAAATCTTAAACTACATGCTGGTGAAAAAATCAGGTTCCCACATTTTATAGAATTTATTTTGTGGCCCCCTAACATAGGGTGCACCACTATTGGTGTCTCTCCCTAGACAAGGAACTCGTGGCAAAAATTAAAATCAGTGACATTACATATTGCCTTACGTTTTGAAGAATCCGTGACATGCATATCAAGGTAGGGTTTTTTATATTTTAATAATGTTTGTTTTGTGTAAATTTTAATGTTTGTATTTTATTTTGTTTTTGTTTACTTTTTTATTTTCATTTTATTCTTATTTTATTTTATAAAATAGTTAGGATCTTCTAAAGTTTCGTTTTTTATTTGATTTCTTTTATTTACCTTTAAAATTAATTTATAATATTTATTAATATTTTATCTTTTATAAAAATGATTAATTTTGTGAGTTTTATATAGCTTCAAATTATAATTTTATTTGTTTACTTTATATTCTAAATATTTGTTTTAAGTTATATATAATTATTTAATTTTTTAATTTTATTTATTGTTCGAATTTAATGGCAATTTTTACCAAACTTCATCCATCGAAACTTGAACCAAATTTTATCCTCGTCGAACTTGAATTTGAACTCCAACCTTGTGACTTAGCTTGCGACACTCTCTACATAGCATCCTTGCCCAATTTCATATCATGATCACGCATCAAGAGCCCATCTTGGGTGAATATTTTCCAAACCCTAACCCTAAAAATTTTTACCACTTTCTAAAAGTTGTATTGAGCATTACAATCGCCGTTTCATAATCTAAAACTATTGCATTTATTGTATTTCTATATTTATTGTTTTGGATTATCTTATTAACATTAATTACATTAACCTAGTTTTCATATTACATGTTGGCGAACCCACTTTACCTATTGATCGCTCCAATCTATGGCTTCATTCCTCACCCCCTAGGATTTCAAATTTCTAAATCTGATTTTCAAGACCATAGCTTTTCTTTGAGTTTTTCTCAAAACCCTAATTTGCTTGTGTGTATTTAACATCACCGCATGATGGCCAATATTAATAAATCTTCCATAGACCTTCCTAAGCATACCACTCATGTAGATGAAGAAATGATAAAGGAATTAAAACAATGCATAATGGCAAATCCACTGCTTGATCCCCAAATTACTATATGTTGTTAAGAAACAAAATCACTCCTCGATAAAGCCAAGATGGGGAAACTAAAGACAAACCCTCAAGTGATACAAATCCCTCTCGAGGCTCTCCCCCTCGGGGGCAACAACTACCCATGCATTTACTCAAGTTTAACCTACATCTAGTGTTCCAACTATGGGGGCATCACCAATGATCCCCCATGCTATTATGTCTATTCTTGCACATTATGTGGCTTCCACTTCTAGACATAGCCTTACACATATTGTCCAAAATCATATTCCTAATGCATATATCTAGTAACTCCAAGATTAGTAAAGCACAAATAACCCTTCTCACACAAGGTCACAAATCACTATAAGTTTAATAGGGTTACTTAATACCCCATTTTCCCTCAAGTCCTTAGTTATCCATTACCACGGGTTTGCTCCACCCAAATTCTCATTTTGTGATGGCAAGGTTGATCCCTAACAACACCTCCGCGCCTTTATGGCCTTTTGTATGGACTACACAGGTAATGATATAATTAAACAAAATGTATTAACCATTATTAAACGTAGGTAACCTAATTAGTGCAAATTACATTTTGGATTACATCTAATACCTCTTGATAAACTAAACGTCCTTGGTAGAACTCTCTCCCTTTTGACTCTCAACATCCACGGTTTGGGTAGGGGATTGCATACTAGGTTGTGTAGTCTCTATTGGCATTCCCTTATTTCTTGCCTCACCCTCCATATACAACCTAGTCACTCACCTTCTCAACTAAGGTTATGTTTGCACAACCTTTTACCCCTTGTCCACTTATGCACAAAAGATGAGAGTAAACTCTTGTATAGCTGCCCCTATATTGCTTGTTGCACATATGACATAGCCATATTCTAGACCCCCTAAGTTTTTTTCCTTGTCCTTGTCTATGGTTGTTGCAAATTGTGAAAGGGGTTTTTAGGATTAAATGGGCCCTTTGCATAAACTTTGAGGAGTTCAAAAGGGCAATCAAATGGATTATTTGAACCCACAATCCCTACAACACTTCCACTCTAAGAAACCCTTGTAGTACCTCTATGGCCTCTGTGTTGAATTTGAAGCTTGACACCCTCACTACCCTCATTGTTTTTATTGAAAACTCAAAACACAACTGGAAGTGCAAACAACATAGAATAAAAAAACTCCTCAAGTGTCTGAAACTTTGAAAAAATACATAAATTTGTACAAATGAAGAATGGATGTTAAACTTACCTCAAATGATGTATTTCAATGCTCTCTTGCCTTCTACTCACTATTGTTCTCTTCTCTTCTCATTGTTGTTTTTCTTTTGTCTTCTTCTTCACAAAATGCAAAATGACAAAAATGAGCTTGTTTTTTAGTTAGTGTGCTTGTTTTAGGTTTAGGTTTAGTGGAAAAGGGTGTATGGGCCCTTGTGGGCCCCCACGTCCCCCTTTTTAAAGTTTATTGAGTTTAAAAACATTTTTGAAGTTTTGCACTAACCAAGGATTGCTAGTCGTGTCTGATTTACGGTGGAGGGACGCTAGATGTCCCCCGCCATACCGAGTACCACTAATTGTCCACCGCTCTTTCCTTTTTCTTTTTCTTTTTTTTTTTGGGGGGGGACATCAAGAGGACGTTTCTTACCTATCCCCAAAACATCTCTCAAGGGGCCCCTAAAAACATAGGGATCACATCTCGGCACACTGCGTTTGGCCTATTGTAATTTTACACTCCTATCTTATGATATTTATAGCAATCTACAATTATCTACACCGATCTTACTATCTCCATTTCTATGAAGCGAACTCTATTTATGATCAGCTACTAAGCTTTATCCTTCATCAGTATCTCACTCTTACTTACAATTTTCACTTTTCCCGCTCCCTCTCTAACTTGAGGACTTATGTCGAGATGAGATTGCACTCTTTCTCAAGGCAGGTCTAAAGGTACCATAGCATACAAGTTATAGGTTTTTCCTCTATAACAATAAAATGTAAGTTCTCTAGCATTGTTATCTTTCATACCTATTAGATCAGCTTTCCGAATTTGTATGCAAGAGGAAAAGAAAAAGCCACAAAAATCAAAAGCCATAAGATCAAAAGAAAAATCAAGTAAAATGCAATAGAAATGGTAAATTATAAAATCAAAATTCAATCACAAACAAAAAGACATGATATCGTTGGGACATCCCTTATCCTAGTTGAAAGCTCAAACTCCACAATTGGCCTCATTACAGACCCTAAGGTCCTTTGGGGTGTGGTAGGTTTTTGTAGCTGCGATAGGAGGCTATATATCTATCGCTAATGCCCCTACCTCATCAAGCAAGTACATAATTCTTGCAATAGGCCTATGGGTCCTTAATTGAGGTCTTGAGAAACAGAGAGCACACCATAGGAAGGTAGGAACCTTTACTTTTCTTAAATCTTACAAATTAACATGGGATGAATTTATACTTTAATAATTGGTTTCCTTCACTCTTTGATGTCAAAAACCTTTAATTATGCCATATTGGTATGAGTGTCTCATTCTCCTCTAAGGATCTTGTATCACTATTGTGACACTTTACCTCCTTTTTCCATGATCACTCGTATCCCTTGATGGATAATGTCGCAGTTGATCGCATTCCAACGCTTTACACATCCTCTTTTTATCCTACTTCAACTTTATACCCCTTTCATGTTGGCTTCGCCAAATATTTATTATTTACTTTCATCAGTAAGACCTCGGGGAATCAACACATGACCTTCCTCACATATATTCTTCCTCTACATTCATACCATCTCCAATCACCCTAGTTGTGACATTACGTGATTGTGCTTTATCCTCCAAAAATCCTAACACAAGTGTTGATTTTTACTCATGTCTTTGCTTCCTTTTATTACATCTTTTATTTTCTTTGATTTTTCTTAGATTTCATTGGATGCTCGTTTTTATCGGTCACATCTTTGAATTATTAGCTTTCTACAATCATTTTACATATGACGCCTTTTTTACCTTGTCACTTGTTTTACCATATTTTATCTTCATTGCTTTATCTTGGATGTTTTTATATGTCATTATTGCCTAATTATTCTAACAACTTTTCCATTAGATATTTTTTGACTACTTATACTAACACATCTTTTGTCATATTAGATTTTACTATCTATTTTCATTAGACGTTACATCTTACCTACATACCTTTTACCATTCACCTTTTTAATTTTTAGTCATAAGTGTCATCAAATTTGTGCAAGTCATAAAAATGAAAAAACATGGAACAACATGTACTACACAAGTACCACATCCAACATATAACCATAAGCCATGCACACCAAGTCAAACATGTTGTCATATATACAAATATGATATCTCAAGTACATAAAAATGCCCAAAACTTCTCATCCAAAGTTCATCATTAGCTTAGCTTTGACATAACTTGGGGCAAACTTTTGCCTAGCAGATTTGCCATGGGGTCTACTTTCCCTTTTCTACCTAACTACCCTTACCCAAATTAAATGTTTACAAAGCCTACCTACAAAATTGTTGGTGTGCACCCTGCACAATTCTTGTGTTTGCCTCCTGCATACTCACCATGGAATTATTTTGTCAAAAATGAATAATCCTAAGCTTTAAAATCTTAAAATCTCTAATTGCAATGACAAATGAAATGTTTGGCACTTATTTATAGGCTTTCAACAAAAAAAAATTGATATTTTCAAAATTTACACTGAGATTTCGTAACTCCTAGAGGACAAACCAAGAAGCATCATGATCATGGGCATCGCACGGAATTTTCTAGTATATTGGAACAATTTTTTAGAATAATCTTCAAAAATTGCTTGTTTTTGTAGGCCCGTAGACTGACATTGTCCACTTTCACATCTTAAACACTTTTCATCCTTATTTTTCCTTTTTCTAAGCCTATTAAACCGGTCTTCTCCCGCCGATGCACCTTATATCACTTCTCGGCTTTCTCCGGACCTAATTTAGCCTCTCTTTATAAGCCATCTAAACAAGAACTAGTCCTATATACAAACCTCACTAGGTTTTCTTAACCTAATTTAGTCTTCTCTATGGGCTATGCAAGTGACATTGTAAACCTGACCTAGTCTTATTTTACAACCATGTTATAGGCTATCCAGACCTAACATGGTCATATCATTGAGTCTTGGACCTATCCTCGCACCCTCCTATGAGCCTTCGTAACATTGTTTATGATTATTTAACTAATCTATCTTCTAGAGTCATTGCTTCAAACTTGTATCATTTGGGTTTACTCAACACCTTTCATACACACACGCTACTACGAGACATAAGACACATTATGCATCCCAATTCGCAAAAAGGTAAGTCCAGGTAAGTATATTTCATTTGGTTGAGTTCCCATTTATTATTTCAACCATAGTAATTTCCTTTGATTTCAGTATACTATTTAAACATGCGATGATCTTGGGTTGGGAATAGTATACACCTTTATTTTCCATGCTTATTCATAATTTCTAATTACAAGTTATCGCACATTAACCTCTTTGAGTGTGTACCTTAAAAGTGTACTTTGGGAGCGGGTTGGAATGATTGGCAATACCTAGTGAGAGAGTCATCGTGGCACTAGCCTTATCTTGCCCTAACGTGCCCTTCTACTACCACTATACCACCACTTGATATCCTCAATACTATCACCTTCATGTTGTCTTCAGATAAGCACCATCGAGAAAACTTCCTATCCATTCCAAGGGATTGATCTACCTCCATTCTCTCTCCTCCCCTTCTACCTTTTATGGATTGTTTGTGGTCGGCAACAACGACCATGTACATACCTATCCACTACAATTGCATCGAGCACGGTAAATGTCAGTACGGCTATGTCGAGTGGTGACTTCGAGGGTTATGTTCTCCTATAAATAGGTGTCGTAGTCATTTCTCAAATAGATCATCATAGAAACCCGCTCCGCTTCACTCGCAAATCTTCCCTTAAAAGTTTAAGAGGTTTAGCATCTTAGTGAAGCTTATACTTAGAGGCATCAAGAATGAGATCTACACCAACAAGTCTATCACTTAGTCTTTGGAGTCTTCAATTTTGGTATACTTGAGTCTTTTTTTTTTACCTATCCTCTTGTGATCCACCTGTCAACTACTCTCTCTCACAAGGCTGCTACTAACCCTAGAGGTGATAATGCACCAACAATGTCTTGAGGTAATGATAAGTATCCCTAACCCTCTCTTTTCTTTATGTTGGTTAATAGATTATGTTGATGTATCCCTATCAAATAACTTTACATAAATCTGGATATTTGCACGAAACCCTAGGGCAACAGTATGACATACTAACTTCTATATGATGCCTGAATAATCTTATTGTTTTAAGTAAAAATAACAATGTGTAGGAAAATACAGACTTTATTTATTTATTTCAAATCAATTTTAATAAAAACACTACAATTTCTTAATACAATTTTCTCACAAAAGATAAGAACATGCAAACTGCTTTGACTGAAAAAGTACTACCATATATGGCGTCGGTATTGAAATTCATTCTCAAAGGGGGACGTCTTAGCTGTGTACTTGTTTTGGATGCTAAAACAGCCCTATAAATGATGCCCTAGTTGAACTAGATGAACACATGCACCCTGAATGACCATTGCAACCCCTAAATGGAATTGCCAACATGAGGGCTTCCGTCCTCAAATCAGATGCAAACGAGGGTTTTCATCCTCTATTGTTGATGCAGAAGTAGAAGCTAATTGCAAACAATGAAGTAGTTGATAAATTTCCAAGATGAATGATAATAATCCCCAAAATCTGCTTTTATAACTTTTAAGGCCTTCTTCCAAAGTTGGCCCCTTTTGAGTTACATGCATGCTCAATAAACAATATAAAATTACTTTATTCCCTCTCCAATGTTGGTGCCCCATCCAAAAATAGAAGCTTGATGCTCATGCAACCCATTCTATCTTTGGCGCCCAATAATAGTTCTTTATTTAATTATTATTCTATCTTTGGCGCCCCCACAATAGAAGTTCATCATTTTATTATTATTTTATTCCACTTTTGCTTTTTGGCCCCACTTATTAAAAATATAATTTAAGTTTCTTTTTCCAATTAAAATATAAAAGTACCCTTAGACCACTTAAATTAATTTATTTCCCTCTTTAATTCCCTTAGCCTACGGAAAATAATAAGGATAGGCTTCGGTATCCATAATCAATTAATTTTGAAAAGGGACATTCTGATCCACCCTTCCCAGAATTTCTTGCCCTCAATGCATTGCTGAGTCCCTTCTGCTGAAATACTAGGAGCCCAAACTCTCATGATCACAATTTGGAACTTGTATGAACGGATCTATGTGCCCTTTGCCACTCAAAGTGTTCTTCACTCTATCACCATGTTGTCCATGATGACCACACATCTGAAATGACTTGGTAAGAAGCAACAAATCCACAACTTGCTTTTCATACCTTTGGTTGTCCTCAACTTGCTCACCTTCCTTGGCGTTTGAATGTTTGGTTGAGGATATCTTCAACATCCCCAACCTTGTGACTCAGAACTTCTGGGTTAGGATCAACATTCTTCTTCACCTTGAACTATTCTTACATTCACACGAGTGAATCTTACTGGGCCTTGTCATGCAAACATTAGAAGTCAATTGTTAAAACATCTTCATGATTCTTGCTTTAAAAAGTCCCATGAACACAATCAATGTGCTTCCCATAGGTGGTTGTTTTGAAAATTCTTAAGCTGAAAATTAAGCCACTATGTTTGGTAAATCGCTTTTCTCATGTTGCCCCTCTGACATGAATCTTCTTGGACCTCCACCTCAAAAAAACCTCCTTGCAGATCTGATTTAGCAATACGT